>OX438777.1:4378603-4631725 GCA_949316455.1 Acleris holmiana | reverse complement strand
GCTGGGCTCACCTCCCGCAGCAATATAATTTCGATTTAGGAACAATTTAAGCTCTCCTTATTACACATTATTGGTTCCAATGTCTCAGAACTCGATGCTGGGATTGTACGTTGCCTTTGTTTTACTGTTTTCTCATGTATTTACTTTCTTTAGGTGTCTTCATTAGCAAAATATCGTCTGGCAGTACCGTCTCCAAGGAAGATCACATCTACGTGGGCGATCGCATCGTCAGTGTAAGTAACAGTTACATAAACTGCCGGGTGATTTTTGACTTTCGAGCGCTTGAAAGTTTCACTCGAAAGTGAGCAAAAACGGCGATACCGTATTTTAGAAATACGATCGATAGAAAGTTTAAAAGCGAGTGGTCTACAACATTCGTTTTAATCAAAAAATTGCCTTGACATCTGACAAAAATACTCAAACCACAGATGTTCTATTTTTAAATAAACTTCAAATACCTATCATAGACAAAGAACCTTGTCGGACTATGCGATCCATTTATTAGTTTTTATAGTCGAAGTTTTTGGTTAATAGAGTTAGAAACGCGGAAAGTGTATAACAATAATATTATCGCCATAACATTTGCAACTCCCAATCATGGACTTCTGCGTGCAGCGAAACACGTGAATATATTAAGTTAACCACTAGCTTTCGAAAGAGGGTTTTCAAAAATTCAGGATAATAGGTGGGTTCATGCGAAAATAATCGTGTCAATTTTCGTGTGATAATATTTGCTATCACTCGACTTTGATTTTGAGCACTCGAAAGTCGAAAATAGCCCCCCTGATCATAAAACATGAGTCGTTTTATGACATAGTTCTTTTCTCAAATTACGTTATCTTAGGGTAGCATCACTTTCAACCTGCTTCTAAGATAAACAATACTTTCAGAGTATGAAACATGAAAAAGAACTAACGCGCTCTAAGTGACACTTGTCAACTTACAGTGATCAACTCTGCAACATGAGTCACTATTGCCAGCGACAAATGTCTACCTTGAATGCGTCTTTTAAGTGCAAAATAATTCCGCTCACTCCCAATATACCAAAATACCGGACTACTCTCATTACCGCATTCCTAAAACACCATATTTTAAATAAAAATTTGGGATTCCAGTGCATTGAAAATGTGGTATTTTAAAATTCCCAATGTGCGCATAATACTGACAATAATTTCCATTTGGTTGCAGATTAACAACAGGTCCCTGGATGGAGTGAAAAGCATAACCGAAGTGTGGGCGTTGCTGAACGAGTGCCAGTATGAGAGCATCTCGCTCACACTGCTACGGCCTCTATACCCGTGCTGTCTTGAAGCCAATAGGTTAGGACCCCTTATTGCTATAGCTGGGTAGAAATTGTAGATGGATTTCATTAGACTAGGCACTTTTCGAAGATTCCACGCATTTCTACGCGGGATCGGAAAAAAATGGGTTGTACTAATTACAAGGCGTGAATTTTGACGGACCGTAATTTAAGCACCGTTAATCCTTGGTATATATGCCTAGTGCCGTATCCGTCCCGACGCGATAGAGTCCTAGTACTGTATCCGTCCACACGGGATTTAATCTTGTTATTTGAAATTGGACTATACCACCTTAAAAATAGGGTTCTAATTTGATTGTAGAAAAATTGAAAAAAAAAACAATATTTCATAGATAATAGTAGTTCGAAACGTGGGACCAATTGAGAGCCAGGAGCGTTTAAACTCTGTCACGTGACACCGATGACGTCATAGCCCGGCATACGATGGGTACAAAGTGTGAGTCCCTTCGGCTTACGAAAGGTTAAGCTCCGGTGTGGTCGCTCCCTAAAGCAACACATTTTAAAACAAATGACAACTAAAACATACTTTGCGTTGACAAAAGCCCCTACTCAGTTTTGTGCCGCAGCACTCACTGACTCAATAACTAAGTTAAATATCTATAACCCTGTGTGGTTGCCGGATTAGAATAGTGTCACTCCATGTCTTCCCGTGGATGTCGTAAGAGGCGACTAAGGGAATAAAGGCTTGTAGTACTCTTAGGCGATACCCCACTGAGAATGAAGGCGTGATGTTATGTATGTAAATATCTATAACATAAACAAATAACATACATTACATTACATTACATAACATGGTTGAACCGGGAATCGAACCCGTTACACGAGAAAAATAATTACCCTGTAGCTTTATCATACCGATCGAAAGGCTTCATCATAGGGATTATTTTTTGCTAAATAACATAGTGTCAGAAATAAAAGGAAGACTATGAATTTTAACATTTTTAATACAAAATTAATCAATTTATCAAATGCTCAAAATGAGTCCCTTCCCGTTGAATACAAAGTCGCACTCTTTTGATTATTTCGCTCCCTGTCGATTTTTTGCTCTTGTTGTGGTGGATATGTAGAATAATACGTCTAAGTTCTGTTTGTAGCTCGTGGACACTTTCATACTGGTTCTTGTGAACGAATTTTTTGAAATAACCCCATAAAAAATCTAAATCTATCTATCTCTCTATCTAACAGCTTTTCATTTTTCTGAACAAAATTTCACATCAAATGTTAAAATTCATGGTCTTCCTTTTATTTCTGACACTATGTTATTTAACAAAAAATAATCCTTATGATCGGTATGATACGAAGCCTTTCGATCGGTATGATAAAGATACAGGGTAATTATTTACCTCGTGTAACGGGTTCGATTCCCGGTTCAACCATGTATGTATTTAAATATGTATGAATGCAGTTTAAATTGTTTTTTAAATTAAAATAATGTCTTCTTTCAGTAAAATGTTCCATCTATAATTATTCAAGGTACTTTCCTTCCATGTGGCATAGCCGTGGGACGCTCTGTATATACCCTCATGGCGCCGACCATACTACAAACAGGGAGATTTTTATAAGTGGGATTTTGAATCTAACTGCAAGGAGATAAAGTCCAATTACCTTTGCTCTGGAATACCATGTTCAACTTTGAAACAAATTAAAATAAACTTTGTTGCTAATGAAATAAAGTTTGAACTAAATTACTTGGATTATGGACCTCCTATAGCACACTGGGTCTCACAAGGATATAATAGCCAGTGATCGGATTTCCCGGTGCAAAACGGGCTGAATTGCCTCAAACATTATGCTAATATGGGTATGTCCCTCGATTCCGGGACTTAAGTTGCTGTCGGAGAATATTGAATTCCAATACGATTGAAATTCTCCCCTAGCGTCCTAAGTCTGAGGTCGGCCCAATAGGGGCGCCCTTAGGCATGCTAGTGTAAAAAAAAAACTTTTTACCGCGTGGACTCCCATCAGGAGTCTCTCCGGCGAAGTAAGTCAAAGCCATCAGAGGTAACTACGTAGGTCCCTAAAGAATAAAATAAAATAAGGATAGTAAATAGTACATTGTTTAACAAGGGATTAAAGTAAGTCATTATGACCCGAGATATTTAGCCACCCGAGCAATAAGCTATTTGATTATGAAGTGTGAGTGTCGTGGGAAAAAATGAAAACTAATCAACATTTTAAGAAATAAAAATATACATCTCCTATTTCAATTAAGTGACATAATTCTAGTAAAATTATTGTTCCCGATATTAAATTTATCCACCTTTCGAACAGTGTATAAAAGCATTGCATATAATTACACCTGATGTAGGTACATTTTTGATTATCTACGAGAAACCGGAGATTTTCAATTTGTGTGGGACATTTCCGGCATATGACGGGTTAAGTCTGTGAATGCAGTTTATGTTGTCACTAAAATCGATGACATGGTTTCTAAGAACAGATCTATGTCTTATAGTTTCAGACTTGCGCATACTGACCGAACTAAACGGGCCAACTTGTATATACCGTTATTTTGGCTTTGCATCCATGCTATGATTGTGATTTGTTTACGCATTTTTGGATTTGCGTAATCACATCTCACAATGGATAAGAATTTTACATGTTTGAACAACAAAAAAAGTAACGTCAAGATTCGTGTTTGTCCAAGCAGTAGACATTCGTAAAAATGACGCACTTTCCCTTTGACCACTTATTAGGAACCGACAGGCGTTTCTCGCATTTGTCGATTGTATTTTCTCGGATGCGCATTGTGAGAGAGTTGCAGGTGGGCGATGATAATGTTGAGCATGTTTAGAACTTTGTCATTGTTACTATCACCATTTATCATTGTGACGAGTAGTAGTGTTTATTATGACAAAGCAATACTGTGCTAAACATTAGTCTTGAGTGTGGGTAAGGCAACCAGTGGAATTACTTGCAAAGAGGTTGGCAACGCATTTGCAGACTTAATGTTGTTTGCCCAACCCTGATATACTGCCCTTTTAAGGAAAATGGCAGTAACTCGGACAAAACTCCTGTAGCAAATGCAACCTTATTACTAAAGGGATAGGATTTAATCTGCTTTGGCTATTGAATTTGAAATACTGCCTATTGGCATAAGAGACCATCAATAACATAACGTGCTTGTTACAGATTGTCGTTGTTTGACTCCGGCGACGGCAAGATGCTAAGCATTTGCTCGCAGACCGACGATTGGTCGCCGTTCCTACACCCATCATCCGACTCTAAGGTAAGCAAGTTTATAAATGTTGAATGGTATTTTTTGAGAAAGGTTACATTGTTGCCGAGGGCAGAAGGTATGCAATTTATGGACGAGTCATAATTATAGATCTAGTCTAGTCCATAAATTGAACAAGCAGCCCAAGCAGGCGATTTATGGACTTTATGTAGGACTTCTAGTTATTACTACTTTTTTTTTTATTAATTAATTACATATAGCTCGTTTGCTTACATAGTGTCGTCGCCATTGTATAGCGCCTTGGCACGTGCCGCCTTTTGTCAAAGGATGCCGCCGCGTAAATCTCGCGATGCGAGCGATGTAGGTGAACCCGCAAGTGAATTTGGCAGTTAACATTGAATTAAGTTTGTATTTTATCACAATAACCGCAAGTGCGTGCAGGTGTAGCTACACTATCTAAGCGAATGTACTATAGTTACAATTAGTATGAAACAGGCCTGACTTTTAAAAGTGTTTTCTGACTCCAAACCAGACCACAAATGTTCATAATTCTGGGCAGCGTTGAGAAAAGTAGATTTTCGTTGAAAATCACAGTAGTTCCCATTTGACATGCTTTTATTTAACTTTCATCTTAGTTAATTGCGCAAAATGTGGTTTGCAGAATTATCAACAAGTCTTTATACAGTTGTTGGTATTTCTGTAGCTCTGCCTACCCTACTCTGGGTATGAAGGCGTGAAGTTATGTTATGTATGCATGTATGTTTGTATGTATGTATATATTTAACTTTACGTGTTTGTTTCGGTCCAATCTTGCAAGTAAAAAGCTGAAATTTGGAATTCATTATGTTAAGTGTAAACCCAATGACAATGTAATATTATGGCATCTAAATACTGATCGGATGATGGAGTTGCAAGGAGGCAACAGGATTTCCGCTGTACCTAACGTGGACCCATCGAGTTTGGAATCGTTATTTTGTTCTCGATATGCAGATGACGACTGCGTAATTAAAGTCGGCAACTAAAACCTGAATTAACGAAATTTTTGATATACTTATTCTGCTCTCCTAAGCCTATACAAAAGTATCTCAGATTCAATTGCCGAAGCAGATTCAACCCTCTGCTCTTATTAATAAGGTTGTGATTGCTAGAGTTTTATTTGAGGTGCTGCTATTTGGCTTAGCAAGGCAGTATTGCTCCTGGGGCTCTAAGTATAGAGCCCCAGGAGCAGTAGCCCTGCTAACAGAAAATGCAGTATCTCAAATCCTTTGGTCAAAGCAGATGCAATCCTATCATGTTGGTTATAAGGTTGCATTTGCTACAGGAGTTTTGTCTGAGATACTGCCTTTTGTGTTAGCAGGGCAGTATACTAGAGGGTGAAACAATATTCCTTTTGAGGTGCTTGTAATGTTTTTAAATTATCGGGCCCCGTGAGACATTTCATTGAATCCTTAAAATTCGAATTTGAAATCTTTTGCCCACCAAGTCCAAAGTTCGAAATGAGTATTTAAGGGTATTACATCTTAAGATGTCACCGGGTACCGAATCGGTACTACCGATGGATCAATTCGGCCGCCTTTACTGTCAAGTAAATAAGAGCTATCGTCACGTTGACCTTGACGATACGATAACACGTCTAAAGCAATATTGTTGTACCGGGTCTATTTCGTTAGGCCAAAATATTTTTGGTCAAATGTTTATAAAAGCTAACCTAACCAAACCTATAGGGTTCTATAACATTGGTTGGCAAATGAAAAAATTGGGAAATGATACATTTGAACAAAAATATATTGGCCAAACGGCAGGCTCCCTGTTGTACCTTGTGAAACAAAACAAATTACGAACAAACGGGTTTTAGTTTGGATGCCGAATCTTTTAGTGCTTTACAAATTTTCGTGTACACATTAAAACTGTTTGATTATTGTTATATAGGTGCATATAGAGCACGGTGTGTCGGATTTCGACCGCCGCTACGTGTACCGCGTGGCTGCTGGGAGCCAGGGCAAGATTCATCAGGAGAGAGGTCAGTTTCGAATAATCCTGCTCTCCCAAGCAAATTAGTAGTATCACAAATTCAATAACCAAAGGAGTTTGAATTATATTTTGTTAGTAATAAGGTTGAAATTGCTACATGAGTTTTATCTGAGATAATGCCTTTAGAAAAAGACTGTTATTTAAAACTGTTTTTAGGGTTACGTAACCAAATGGACCCCATATCCGTCCGTCCGTCTATGGATGTATCTATTGCAGCTATAAAAGAAATAATCAAAGTAAAATAAAATTACAATTGATGTCATATTATAGAATCAGAATCAGAATAATCTTTATTCAAGTAGGTTTACAAATAATAAACTCTTTTGAAACGTCATAGTAGCGACTTAGCCTAAATTGACTGCAGGTTCAAATCGCGACCGATCAGAGAAGAACCTGTAAGAAACTCTGTCGGATGTCTTTTTTTTTTCGACGTTCGCAACCTTTTGTCGTAAGGACTAAACATTTTATTACAAGCAATTCAGTCCCAAGCATTGTTATCATTAATATAGTCTTTAATACTATAATATGCTTTAGAAATTAGTTTACTCTTAACGTAACTCTTAAATTTATTTACTGATAGTTCAGTAACATTACTTGGGAGCTTATTATAGAACCTAATACAATTACCCATAAAAGAGATTTTTATTTTATGGAGCCGCGTGAAGGGCACTGCGAGCTTATATTTATTTCTGGTATTAACATTATGTATGTCACAGTTCTTTCTAAATTTAGCGATGTTTTTATGAACATACATAATGTTTTCATAAATGTATTGACTGTGCATGGTCAATATGTTAATTTCTTTAAACTTATCTCTAAGCGAGTCTCTCTGGCCCATCTTGTAGACAGCACGAATAGCCCTCTTCTGCAGAACAAAGATGCTATTTACATCAGCAGCACTACCCCACAGTAAAATACCATATGACATAATACTATGGAAGTAACTAAAATAAACTAATCGAGCGGTATCTAAGTCTATTAATTGCCGAATCTTATTAACTGCAAAAACTGCAGAACTGAGTCTACCCGCCAATCCAGCAAGATGAGGACCCCATTGGAGCTTGGAGTCTAACGTTATACCAAGAAATACTGTATCATTAACTAGGTCTAGTTTGTCATTTTTAATAGTTACAGTAGTTTGACTATTTTTCACATTAGTAGTCATGAACTTTATACATTTCGTCTTTTTCTCATTCAGTAATAAATTATTAACACTAAACCAATCGACTACTTTTGATATAGCATTGTTTACATTGACATTAAACTGCTGTTGTCGTTTAACTTTGAACACAAGTGACGTATCATCAGCAAACAATACTATATCATGGTTGTCCTTTATAAGGTAAGGTAAGTCATTTATGTAGATGAGGAATAAAAATGGACCCAATATTGAGCCCTGTGGTACGCCCATTGAGACCAATGACCCAGGTGATCGTACTCCATTCACGTCTACCCTTTGTATTCTCCCGTATAAGTACGTTTTTATTAAGTTTAGCGCAGTACCTCTAACTCCATAGTGGTGTAGTTTCCTGATCAATGTGTCATGGTTAACGCAATCGAAGGCCTTGGACAGATCACAAAAAATACCTAAAGCATCCTGTGACCCTTTCCAGGCATTAAAAATGTTTTTAATCAACTCAACACCAGCTTCGGTTGTCGAGCGACCCCGAGTAAAACCAAATTGTTTATTGTGTAATAAATTATTATACCGAAAATGTTCCGCTAACTGTGACAAAATCAATTTCTCAAATATTTTACTGAAAGTGGGTAGTATGGATATTGGTCTAAAATTTGTGGGGTCAAAAGTACTACCCGTTTTGAATAATGGAATTATCTTACTATGTTTCATAAGATCAGGAAACTCACCACAATCAACACAGTGATTAAATACGACCATTAAGTCAGATGCTATGACTTCAATTAAGGATTTGAGTACATGGACCGACACTCCCCAAAGGTCACTGGTTTTCTTTATATTGATTGAGTTGAATGCCTTAATTACATCCAAGGCAGTAACGCGCTTGAATTAAAAGTGTATACTGCATTCAGGCACGTTATCTTCTAAAAGTACAATGGCAGACGCAGGCGAAGAGTTCAAGCACTTAGTCGTGGACACTGGTATATCGGTAAAAAACTTTTCAAATTCAATTGCGATATCTGGATTGGAATCTATTATTTTAACATCTACTTTTAAACGATAGTCGTTAATGTTCTTTTTTCGGCGACCTGTTTCTTCATTAATTATTTTCCAGGTCGTTTTAATAACATCAGAACTATTCAAGATTTTGTTACTTAAAAAAATTCGCTTAGTTATACGGCAGTCTATCTTGAATTGCTTAGAATACTGTTTGACATGTTCCTTAAACTCCTCACTCGCGTTATACCTCCGTTCCTCATATAGTTGATACAGTATTCTTCTACGCTTATGTAAGTCCGCAGTAGCCCAGTCACTGAAAACCTTTGCACCACCAACCACAACCGATTTGGATGTAAATACTGCGTTAAATTGTTTTATGAATGTGTGAAAGAATGAGTTGTACATGTCATTGGGTCCCTTATCAGTTGTTAGAAAGGGCAAATTATGCACTAGGTTATGTCTCATTCTTTCCACACGGTCTGCAGTTATTGGCACAAAAGTAATTTCTTTTTTTGGAATATTATTCGATACGGATTTGAATTTAATTAATTGACCCAAATGATCCGATTCCAGGTTGCTGATCACACTCTTACCAATAGGAATTATATCAGTAAAAATATTATCAATACACGTGGCACTAGTGTCAGTAACTCTAGTTGGCTCCATAAAAGTATGTGTCAGGCCGAAAGATTTGAAAAGATTTATTAATCTTTTGGTTAGTGGACTGTTTTCTAAAATATTTACATTAAAATCTCCACATATAATTGTTTTTAAACATGTTTTATTTTAGCCCTCATGTGGCTAATTAACTGAATAATTATTTAGGATTTTTCAATCGCTATAGGGTTAAATTGGAAAATCTTAATTGTATTGTATGGAAATGGTTAAAAAAAACCGGCCAAGTGCGAGTCGGACTCGCGCACGTAGGGTTCCGTACAACTATACATCTAAATAAATGTTTTTCTTTATTCTTTATTATATTTGAGTTGATTGAATGAAAGGTAAAATGCGGTTTACGATTTATAACGTATTAAAAAAAAACTAATTATTAGATCTCGTTCAAACCAATTTTCGGTGGAAGTTTGCATGGTAATGTACATCATATATTATTTTTACATTTATCATTCCCTTATTTTAGAAGTTACGGGGGGGGGGACACACATTTTTCCACTTTGGAAGCGTCTCTCGCGCAAACTATTCAGTTTAGAAAAAAATTATAATAGAAACCTCAATATCATTTTTGAATACCTATCCATAGATACCCCACACGTATGAGTTTGATGAAAAAAAAATTTTTGAGTTTCAGTTCTAAGTATGGGGAACCCCAAAAATTTATTGTTTTTTTTCTATTTTTGTATGAAAATCTTAATGCGGTTCACCGAATACATCTACTTACCAAGTTTCCACAGTATAGCTCTTATAGTTACGGAATAAAGTGGCTGTGACATACGGACGGACAGACGGACAGACATGACGAATCTATAAGGGTTCCGTTTTTTGCCATTTGGCTACGGAACCCTAAAAAAATGCCGTAAAGTACGATTTCAGTTAAATAAACCCCACCGGTTTTGCTAACATAGGTATTTTGTCTTTTTTGGGTCCTAATGAACATTGAGACATGAATCCTGTTGGTGGGTGAGGACGTTTAAATTTTATTTTAAATTCACAAATAGTTCCCACGTTTTTTGAAGTGCAAACAAAATCAGGTTCAAAATATAGGCCAAAGTCGCGTCACGCAGAACTACTCAAATCGATAAGATAACGAGTCGATAGCGATATCTTTATCAATTGTATGTTATCGCGCAGGTACGTGGGACATGATTCGGGGGAAGATCGAAGCGGTCACTGGACGGAGCAAGTCGAAGGATAAACAAAACAAGGTAAAGTTATCTGTGATTATTATAATAATATCGATAATCGATATCGTGGTTTTATCGTTTATTTTAGGTTAGATTGTGATGTGTTGGCTAATTATATTATTTTCTAATAATAAAAACAGCGAAGTAGAAAGTATTATATGCATGAATAATGTATTTTATGTATTGGTTTTATGATATGCAGAAATTAAAACGTTAATTCAATTCCTCGCGCTTAAGGATTTTTTTATTAAATAGTATTAAACAATTAAAAATAGAATCAATAATTTATAATCATTTTTTATGGAACGAATGATAATCCTGTAACCACATTTTGCACAAACAGAATAAAATGTTGCATTGTATTGTTGTTGTATTTACATTATTTGCGATACAGGTACCGGAGTCGGACGCTATCGCCGAGTTGGATTCCGTTATCGACAGTTATCATGGCAAAACAAGTAAGTCAACATCCTGATCCACTTATGCACATCGACATTAACCTCGTGAGGCGCACCACACTATAAACAGGGAGATTTATGTGAGTGGGAATTTGAATCATATAATAGTAAGGAAATAAAGTTCAATTAACTTTGCTCTTAAATGCCATTTTAAATAAAAAAAAAATGAACTTTCTATTGACAGAAATAAAGTTTAAATTAAGTTGCCCTGATTATGTGCCTCTTATAGCATGCCGGGTCTCACGAGGTTAATATTTATCACCATCATTATATTAGCTTGTAGACGTCGTCTGGTTACAGGGCACAATAAACAGAATAGAATTCGACAAAAAACTAGGCTAGAATATAACTTATATAAGCCACAAGGTGTTTTGTTTAACCGTTTAACCTTTTCGCCGCTATAGTGACGGCTGTAGCCGTCATGGTTGACAGCATGAAATGGACTGTGTGTCTTTGAAGTAAGTTGACATTAGTTATGGTTTCAAGCCGTCACGCGAAAACTGTAATAAATGTGAAAACGAAGCTTAACTTTGCAATGGAATTTGTTAAAAAATAAATATTGTTTAGATACAAAGACTACATTATCTCGTGGGTGAATTAACTTTTTTGTATACTCAAGAATGTTTATTTTAACGACACTGTTTAACCGAATCCCGGTAAAAACGGTTTTTCTGTTGCTGTATTATCTGTTAGTACAATTGCAAATAAGTAATCCATATTAAAATAACTTTTTCGCGAAATATACTGATAACTCAGAAGACCAAACACTATTATTTATTATACTAAACCAGGATATAACCTGGTCCACTGTGTTACCATTAAAATATTTCATTAAAATATCTACTTTGGGTGATAATGAAATTTAATATTTATCTATGAAATAAAAACACACAATATGTAACATAAAAGCCCTATAAAAAAAAAGTTTACCTGATATAGCCGATTTTACCTTGTACCTATGTTTTCTGGTTCTGACTGTACCTTTACTCATTACAGTTAAAGAAACAAGCAGCGTCCTAAAAAGATCGCGGAGGAAAAACAAAGACTCGCAGAATGATTCTAAAAATGGGGGGACGTGGCCGAAAGCGCGGGCCAATTTCGTTCTAGAAGAGAACCCCACAGGGACTATCGTTCAACCGCGGTCGAGGAAAGAAAGACCCCCGCTTTCCATATTGCTGAGTCCCCCGACTAAGCTGCAGCCTGAACCTCAAAGGTCCAATACAAATCGCAACTCGAATCCTATACCGTTAGGCCACGCTCCTCTCACTCAGGTCACCGCTCCTGCTCGACATTCTGTCTACAAATCCATAGAATCCTCCCCTGCTGTAGCACACTTCCCCAAACCAGCCCCTTTGTCCATACACAATCCACACCCGCAATTCGCGTCCCCAAATAGCATGAACTTTGAGAAAATTAGGACTCTAGAGAAAGACAAGATGTCCATGAGCGACTACTCTGAACACGACATCACTCCAAACAGACTCAGTCTAGCGCTCAATCCCTCAGACGATTCTCTAGATTACCAACCTGTCACTCGGAATAGAACAAAAAGCCCCCATTCGTTAGACTTCATTGTCAATAAAGGGCCGAGTTCTCTAGATTTTATTTCAAGAAAAACGCCCACGTCATTGGAGCAATCCATGAAAAATCACCCCATTTTAGAACAGTATTATTCGACTAAAAAGTCTTCGTCTCCTAAAACGGTGAATAAGTATCCTTCGGATAGTGACAGTTTTGGTCCGGACAGCCTAAACAGCAACACTAATTTCGCGATGACAGGAACATTGCCGTCGCAATCGCGGTTACAATCTCAGTATTACAGAGGCCCGTTCGTCAATTCGAACCCTCACACTTCAAACCGGTACCCACATTTGGCGAGCCCCACCAACATACCACAAAGTCAATCGGGCGAGAGCATAGGCGCTAGCTACGAAATGCACTCCTTCCCCTCGCACACCCACAACATGTCAGATCTGCAGCCTGTCCCTCGAGCTAACCGCGTGTTGGAGAATTTTCATAACACCTACGAAGGCGGCACGTTTCCTAGAAAAAAGGAAAACCAGAGATTCAGAATCCCGTCCAACCCTAGTGTGACCTCCAAAAATTCCGCTGGAAAACTGAGCACAGGATCTATAGAGCGAAGCTCTGAGAGGAATTCTCCTATGCCGACGTATCATGTGGAAATATTGAGCCCGGGGCGTGGTGCCAAGCAGTTAACGCACAAGGCGACCAGGAATTCCATGCCGGAGTACACGGGTTTAGGCTGGAACAAGCCTCTTCCTGGAGAGTTACGGCGTGTCCACATAGACAAGAGCCAGCAACCGTTAGGTATACAGATCTCTTGCCCACCGAGCAGCGGCGGTGTGTTCGTTTCCACTGTAAACGACAACTCACTCGCCAGTCAAGTCGGCTTGCAAGTCGGTGATCAGCTACTCGAAGTGTGCGGTATCAACATGCGGTCAGCTACCTACACGCTCGCCGCTAGCGTTCTTCGACAAATAGGGAACTCTATAACAATGCTTGTGCAATACAGCCCCGAGAAATACAAGGACGAAGTAGAAGTTTCTGGAAGCTCCTCATCCGGTGAAAGCTCGCATGATGAAGAGGTTTCATGTTCTGGTTCACCGACTCCTAGAAATTCTCCTGGCCCTCAGCAGTCATTGAGGATGGACGCTCCGTCTACTGAAGTTGCGACGTTGAGGCAATCACAGGCGAGCAAAGACCTGCCAAGGTTTCTGATTATTGAGATGAGGAATTGCTCTGATCTGGGGATCAGTTTGGTGGGGGGTAACGCGGTGGGGATCTTCGTGCATAGTGTGCAGATAGATTCGCCTGCTTACAACGCGGGTCTGCGGACGGGAGACCAGATTCTGGAGTATAACAACGTAGACCTGAGAAGGGCGACGGCGGAGCAAGCAGCGTTGGAGCTAGCCAAGCCAGCGGAAAAGGTAAGCTGTAATGCCGCTTTATTATTCATTTCAACGCTATATCAATTAACTTTTGAACGCCACAGCCGACGGGAACGGTATCTATACGTGCTCGAGTTATGTATGTCATATGAACATCTGCTGTCGTGTCTTGCTGATCGGGGTGTTTACATCAGAGCTCTCCAAGGCATTAAACCGGTGCGAGAGGAAACATCCACAAATAGGATACCTTAATCTTCTAAGTTTGTCACAGTTATTTTATTGAATTATTTTCTCGCGCACCGAAAAGCTGTTCTGCACTGGGCTGGTGATAACGCAGCCCCAGTAGTGTTAGGAACTTCCACGATATTTGGCTGTTATTTGACCATTATGTTAATAAATATGCACTGCATAAGGTATGGAATTCCTAAACGTCATTTGTCCTAATGCATCGTTTATTCTAAAGCCATTTCCGCCTGGATATTAAAACTTATTAGTAGTGTACGTTTTTGGAAAAACTTAAAGAGTTGACTGAGTCGGCTGAAAACCATGCAAAATTATTTTTCGATAACACATTTTTACAATTTTCCTTCTAATCTTCACTGCGTCTCCTTCTTCCCCAGGTATCCGTCCTTGTCCGTCTGGACCTCCAACAATACCACGATACGAAAGACAAGCCCGGCGACGCTTTCTACATACGCGCCGGCTTCGACCGCTGCGCCAAAATCACCTCCATAGGCGTGGACACCATTGACGAGTATTCTCTATGGTTCCGCAAAGACGAGGTGTTGTTTGTGGACAACACGTTGTTCAATGGAGCCCCAGGGCTTTGGCGCGCGTGGCAACTCGACTGCAAGGGGCTGAAGCGACATTGGGGCACTATTCCTAGCAAGTTCAAGTAAGTACATCCATTTGGAAACAAATCTCATTTCCTTTCACTAAATTGAAACTGTTTTTTACCTCCCAAACATGTCGCTGTAGATGTCTGAGGGTTGGAGACCTGATGACCTGACATACAGGTTCCCCCTGGTTCGGGAACCAGTCTACCGCACAAGTTTTGTACCTATTCTTAATCATGTTTTGTTACTGTATGAACTGTACACTTTGTGGTGGAGAAAATAGATACTTTTTTACTAACTTTGCACAGCGGTGTATAATTGTGTCAGTGACTGAAAACTGTAGTTGCATTGCACTAAAGTGTACAGTTATAATAAAAAAAAACTGGATTAGTCTTGAATGCAGTTTATTTATGTTTAATTGTTGTGTTCATGATTTAATAATAGTAGTCATAAGAAACGGTGTCCGAAAACCGCGTTATTTCCGATAAAGAATACTAATAAACTAACTAAAGGTAATTGGAATATCTTTGATGTTAGGTCGAGTTAATGTAAATATGTATGAAAGAGGTCCTGCTCACTCCTGCGTTCCGTTTAAAAGCGGTGACCAGGGATGGGCCATTACAGGGCGTTTTCCAAAAAAAGTACCTATAGTTAAGGACACAAATTAACAACGGTAGTTTTTCCATTACGTCTCGAAAATTAACCGCTTGTTGGCTTATCACTCTTATCAGGGCATATAAACATGACAAATTTTCGTTTGTTTAGAAAACCTAGGGCCTTTCTATTTTTTTTTATTTCTATGTTAAACTGATCAAAATACATAATATTCCTGCAGTTGCCCATGTGAAGTTTCCGACTAGCATTGACTAGGTTAGTTTAAGATAGTTGCGACTGGAGTCTATTTGAGGGTCTTGCTCCATTAAATACGAGCCCTGTTCGAGACGACTACTTTTTGGGCTCAGGTGCTTGCTATAGTTTACCCTTGATTTACGACTGTCCTCGTTACGACACGTTGGCCTAGTTGGGAGTGACCCTGCCTCTGAAGCCAGCGGTCCTGGGTTCAAATCCCGGTAAGTGCAGATATTTGTGTGATGAGCGCGAATATTTGTTCCTGAGTCTTGGATGATTTCTATGTATTTACGTATGTATTTCTCTATATAAGTATGTTTATCGTTGTCTAGTACCCATAGTACATACGAGCCTAGAGCTTAGTTCGGGACTAGGTCAATTTGTGTGAGATTGTCCCCTGATATTTATTTATTTTGTTTACTCAGGGTGGAAGAGCTTCTCCGCCGCTCAATGGGTTCATTGGACGGGGAAGCGCAGCGCCGTGCATCCACCACGGCGCGGCGTTCGTTTTTCAGGCGGAAGAAACATCGCGACAGCAAGGAACTGGCTTCCTTCTCCAACACTGAACTGGGCTGCTGGAGCGACTCGGGCGCGCTGCAGGACATAGCGCCGCTCATGTCCTACCTGAGGGTCGAGAGGCTCCACTGTGAGTATACGTATTGAGGGCTCAAGCAATTAATCTCTGGACAGAGGGCTTGGGAGCCCAGGGCTGGACGCAACCAACGGTGAAGCGCCGGTTCCTGGGTTTCGCTAGATGGACAGTTCACCCAGACCATTGCCAATAAAATGCTTTCATTATTTAGGAACGTAAAACAACACTAAAAAATCGGCTAAGTGCGAGTCGGACTCGCGTACGAAGGGTTCCGTATCATCTATACAACGTTAGACACTATATTATAAGCACTTGAAAAAAAAATCGGCAAGTAAAACATGTTTGCTGTATGGGAGCCCGCCTTGATTTATTTTATTTTGATTTAATTATTAAAACGGCAAAAAAAACACGTGATTTATAGCGGCAACAGAAATATATTATCTGTGAAAATTTCAACCGATTTGATCACGATTCATAATATACAGCCTGGTCACAGACAGACAGACAAACAGACGGGGACGGACGGACAGACAGACAAACGGACAGACACTCTCTGGCGTTTCATCATAGTTATTCTGTCGTAATACCAAAGAAGGCGGTTAAGTGCAATGCAGTAGTCGAAGCACTCTATACTTTATTGGTAACATTAATGCAGAATTTCCATAGAGAGTGACCCGTTTTCACTGCTCCTGAGTGTATATTAAATTTAAAATGCTATGTAGTTGGCCACCTTTGGTAATACGGCAATATGGTGGTGTTCTCCGAGTAAGTGTCATGAAATGGTCAATTTACTGAATTAAGGATTTGAGATTCAGTTTGAATTAGGTTCTTTTCTAATACGTCAACCTTAAGGCGCCTTATAACTAACCAGTAAATTCCGGTGAACTTGGTGCATAAATCTCTTAAGAAATCACAAAAAATTAGAAAACTCTGTGTCAATTGAACTTGGAAAAGATGTAAACAAAACCAAACAAATAATCGCGTACTTTTAATGATCAAGTGAGGTCTTTGCAAAGATTAACACGCTAGATCATTATTTTCATATTAAGTTTAAGATGAAATAACTATTAATCATAATTTATTTTTAATAAAAACACGTTTCGGGAATATTTGAAGTTAAGTATTTAAATTGACATAGACTGAACATCATAACCTACAATTTTCATCAATCGTTTTTTTAAATAAACCATTTGAATAAATGTTATTTGAACCTTGAGCAAGTGTGTAAATCATTAAATAAACCTCTGTAAGTACATGATTAACGAATAATAATGGTAAATTGAACAGTTTTTTTATCTTTGCCCACTTTTGACACCGAATAGACGTTTTGTTCCTTGCAATTTGTATTAAAAATTAAAAGTGTTCATAGGTTGATGTCCCATATCATGTGAAAGAGATCCCTTAAAGGGATAACTTCGCCTTTGTACATACCTTTTATGTTTCTGTTTCGTTTTGTACTTTGTTATCTTTTGTTTGTGCAATAAACAGTTGACATACATACATACATGTTCATAATTTCTTACACAGACGGCAGCCACCGCCCAGTGGTGGTCCTAGGCCCGCTCCAAGACTGCGTGGCCGGCAAGTTGGTATCAGACTGGCCGGGAGTGTTTGCTCGGGTCCGTCCCGAGCCGATCGCCGTTCAGGGAGCGGCATTAGAACGAGCGCTGGCGCGGGGGACGCATTTGGAACCGCGCCCGCGCCGCGACTCTACGCATTTCGACTGTATACCGCTACAGGCGATTAAGGAGCTGGCTGAGAAGGTATGTGGCTGAACAGAGATAGCTGATAATAGAAACATGCAAAAAAAAACTACGCTCTCTGCAAAGCGCTACGAAAGAGAGGAATAACTGTATACGCGAAATCAAATAAAAAAATAATAAATCAAAATTATTTATTTCAGGTTTCCCCATAGAATAGTTAGTAAAATTCCTTATTAGCTATGTTAGTAGATTACATAGGTACATTAATTTATTAAGCAATTTTGAATGATTAATAATTAATAATTATCGTGTAAATAATGATTAATAATTGTCGTGTAAATTTTTCATGAGATATGAAGTTTTCAAAAGTCATAGTTCAGACTCCACACAAAACAATACATAAACACTCTATACAAAATCGACGACATGAATGACGTCACAGCTGTTGTTCCATATTTCAAATATAAGGACCTTATAAGGAAATTTGCATTTATTTCGTAAATTACTATGTTTAAGCCAATATCATTGCATTAAAATATTACGTAAACAAAATGAGGATGCCGCAAAAAACAATCTAAACATTAAAAGACACAATTTTATTTTTTATCAAGTTTTGATTATATATCAGAATCAGAATCAGAATAATCTTTATTCAAGTAGGTTTACAAATAATAAACTCTTTTGAAACGTCATAGTAGCGACTTAGCCTAAATTGACTGCAGGTTCAAATCGCGACCGATCAGAGAAGAACCTGTAAGAAACTCTGTCGGATGTCTTTTTTTTTCGACGTTCGCAACCTTTTGTCGTAAGGACTAAACATTTTATTACAAGCAATTCAGTCCCAAGCATTGTTATCATTAATATAGTCTTTAATACTATAATTTAGAAATTAGTTTACGCTTAACGTAACTCTTAAATTTATTTACTGATAGTTCAGTAACATTACTCGGGAGCTTATTATAGAACCTAATACAATTACCCATAAAAGAGTTTTTTATTTTATGGAGCCGCGTGAAGGAAAGATGAAATCTTAATAAACGGGTCAAAACTTAGTGTATTGCGTTTTATTTGCTTTTTTTACATTTTCTCCTAAATCGTATCCATGAAACTCAATGCTGATTTTCATGCATGTTCTCTATTCGGGATAGCTTGCAAAGTAGACTGGTTCATACACCGATGAGCTTCGTAAAAGCTACGCAATGTACACGAAATCGACATTTGCCTCGTCTTGTAAAGTAGGTGACACGTATTGTGAACTTTTACTACGCTCACCCAGACTGAGATTAGTCGTCGATTCTGTTTTTTGTGTAAAAGTACTTTTGCAGTTCCAGATAAATTCGGTAACACTAATAAGAGCGAATGAGAGATCTCCATTATTGCACATTGTTTCAATCGAATGAGAAAAAAAAAACATTATCTTTGACGTCGACCGTACAAAAATACAGTCGGTAGCGGCGTAAATTTTTGATGCCTCTTACATATTTGATGGTTCAATTACATTGTAAAGCCTAAAGCTGGGTACGAATCTGAGCGGCTCAGCCTGAGGCATGCTCGCCCCGCGCGGCGAGCTGCTCGCGTTTCAAATTGGTGCACATAAACATGCGCGGGTGAGGCAGCGTGCTTGACGCGAGCCGATATTACAAAATGGCGTCGGGCACGATGACAGCCGCGGCTGCGTTTATCATAATTCACCAAATTATTAACAAAAATAAGAAGAAATCGCCTCGGTGGTGAAAGGCTCAGCAACTTTATCAAATTTGTACGCGCATCACCCACAGACAAGTTGGAACTTTTCGTTTTGCTCGCGGTACGCTCCGATACACGTCCAAATTACGCGAGACACGCACACCGAGGCGCCTTTGAGCACGGTCGAAAGACCGACTTTCGACGGCTCGGCGCGCGCTTCTCGCCCGCAGCTCGCGCACAGCGCATGAGCGCGTACGAATTTGAGCATAATAGGTGAGCCGTGCGTGCCTCAATCCGAGGCTGCTCTAATACGTACCCACCTTAACGGGCCAAATTCAATCCATCACAAACATTTTCCACTTTTTACAACACTTATTCTAACCACCGAAACCAGTTCAAAATTGACTTACAAGATTAGAACTAAACGTACCAATCAAACAAACATGTAAAAATAATACATACATACATAACATTACGCCTTCATTCCCAGAGTGGGGTAGGCAGAGCTACAGAAATACCAACAACCCTAAAAAGACTTAGTGATAATTCTGTAACCACATTTTGCACTAGTAGGCTAAGATTTTTACCAGTGTATTAGTGACAGGTTGCAAGCCCATCGCCTAACAGCACTATAAGCCCTAAAAATAATGAAAGCTTAAAAAAATACTTATGTGAATCCTTGTTCTCAGGGAATGCATTGCATCCTCGACATTAGCGTTGCTACCATAGAAAAGCTCCACAAACAGCAGATCTACCCCATAGTGCTCTTCATCAAGTTCAAGTCCTTCAAGCAGATCAAGGAGGTCAAGGACACCCGATACCCAGCCGATAAGGTGTCCGCTAAAGCTGCCAAGGAAATGTATGAGCATGGGTTGAAGATTGAAAATGAATATAGGAGTTATATATCAGGTTAGTAAAGGTAGTTGTAAGTTTATAAGTGTTATTGGCGGTAGCCCATTATTTCATCGAGTTTCTCTCAAACCGTGATGTTTTCAAGCGTATCCCTTCATTTTTCATAATTTTATTTGCACTTATTTCATTTTCCCTAATATCACATACCTAATGGCCATAAAGACATTTTTCCGGAAATTGTAAACGTTTCAGGTAATTTTTACATACCATCGTATAGAGCCCAATGGTTGAGGTTAGGTTTGTTTTATTACAATTCAATAGAACACGGTTTCAGAAAAAATGCCCTTATGGCAAATGAATATGATTCGTATGTCCTATAAAATTATGTCATATGAAATTCGGGCAAATGAAATTATTGCATATGAAATTCGGTCTGAAATCTTAAACATTAATTACGAAGGTTAGGTTTGGTTAGACTTGCGACTACCAAAATTAGCTCATGCCGCGAGAAATGCTTCTCGATGATATGAGAATTATGCGTAATAAAATAATACGTTTGTAAAAAGATGTTTTAATAAAATAATATGTATTTTTAACATTTGAAATGGGCTTGTGTGTCGCTTCGACCATTGTTGATCAATTGTGGCAGCCTTTTGTTTAGAGCTAACGGGAAAGGCCGTTGCGTCCAGGAATTTC
This sequence comes from Acleris holmiana, assembly GCA_949316455.1. Classification (NCBI taxonomy): domain Eukaryota; kingdom Metazoa; phylum Arthropoda; class Insecta; order Lepidoptera; family Tortricidae; genus Acleris; species Acleris holmiana. The sequence goes on along the minus strand of OX438777.1, from coordinate 4,610,618 downwards.
CAGATCCTTTGGTCAGTGACGAGTTATATCTCTTGTGGGTCCATGATATGTGGTCCTAGGCAGATACTTCTGATTCGCATTGATGCTCCCCATAAGTAGAGGATGTGCATCGCTGCCTCCTCTGTTACATTTCACAACATTGACAGCTAGTGAGAAGTAATTCACTCGGCATTTGACTAGTAAACACCATCCTAATTGACCATCTTATCCAACAGCGGAAATCCCAGCGGGCGTGAACATCGCGTACATGTGTACCCAGATCAAGGAGGCCGTCGAAGAGGAGCAGAACAAGACTCTCTGGGTGCCCTCCGTGCAGGCCTGACCCCTGCCCCCCGCGCCGCCGCGCGCGCGCCCGCGCACCAAGGCCGTCACCTTCTGCTCGCACTGCAACTACGAGGACCCGCGCACCCTCCCTGAACAAGACCTCAGGTACTACTCCGACCCCGGCCGGAGACACCCCAAACCGAAAACCAAGAAACCCAAGGAGAAGAAGAACGATTCCACCGACAGCGACCTAAAGTACTACTCGGAACCCGACGCGAAGAAATACTTCGAAATCGACTACGAATTCCTTAAGGAGCTGAGGAGAATCGCGAGGAACAACTGCCCGAAATGCAGGCGGAAGAGGTCGAGGAGGGACAGGGAGGAGAAACAGGTGAGAAAGGTAAAGGAGAGCAAGCCGAAGCCACCTAGGAGTGTGAGGGTGAAGGAAAGCTATGTGTATTGTAATGGCAGGTACCATAGTGACCAGGAGCATTGCCAACTGTGCTGCAAAGTCTGTAACAGATCTACGGACACGCTTGATTCCATTGAAGACGACCAGTACTCGTTAGTATCGAGGAGTTACAGCCTATCATCCAGCAGAGCGACTACCAGCTCGCGGTCCAAGTCTACCCCAAAGACAACCAGAGAGAGGAAAAACTCCACGCAGTCTATCAAATCTGTATCGTTCTTGGAATCCAGCAACGACGTGTCGAGAAAGGACGAGCCCAATTACACAGCGAAGAGTTTCACCAACGATTTGAAGCAATTCCTGCTAAAGCCGACGCCGCCACGCCTGAGCTTGCGAGATAAGTTCATCATAAGCTTGAAGCAAGAGTTCGAAGCGACGAAAAAATCCCCAAAACTGAAAGCTATCAAGGGGCTTTGGAAGTCTTATTGATACGTCTATTTATTTTACGTTATTTCGGTGCGTATGTTCACTTCGAGCGAATATCGTTATATTTATTTAAACCCCTTTTGGTGCTTTGGACGCAGGTCCCTACTATTTGTTTTGGAAACAACGCAAGTGTTCAGAATGGTCTAAATCGTAGAAAACCAATTATTTGGTGCTAAGTACTCTTTTTATAAGCTTAAACAGCTTTATACTATTTTCGATTGTTATCCTAAACCTAAACCTACCTAGTAGATACAAATTGCTATGGCATAATATTTCTACTTTATCCTGAAACAATTTTCGAAACTAAATACTATAATTATACCTAGTATTTTGTTATTTCGGTGGATAATCTGACGTTTTTATTTGAAATATATGTATAAAGTTAAATAATGGACTTAACGAAATTACGAATTTGTAATTTAAGATCGCACAAGGCCCTCTATTGTTAAACTGAGTTCATGCGTAAGTTTCTTAGGTAAAGGTTGGCATTGAAGAGTTTGACACGGTGTCTAGTGAAGCAATATTTTCAAGTGGCAACTACCTGAATAAACTGCAGCGACTGAGTAGTGTTGCCAACGTACTTAAAACAGCACCCTCATGATCCAAACTCTTTAGAATCGATCTATAGTCGACTCTATATTTATAACATAGTGGGCCTAACCGTAGTATTTTGCCGCACTAATATTTATATCGAAAACACTTGATAATAAACTTAATGGTATACCGTTCCAAGCAATATTTATAGTAATAATAATAATATCATATTATGTATTTCCTACTGATGTAAGCACAGTCCGACGTATGTACAGTCGACGTCATAAATATGTTTACATTTTAGTACCTTGTCACTTTCATTCACTGAGACAATTTCATATATATACCTACCTACCTACCTACCTAGCAATATATGGAACTTAAGGCCTTATTCATATTCATATTTGTATGTATTACTTTGTACGCGGCTGTTTGTTTTCCTAAATAAATTAAAAAAAAAAAAAAATATATAATATATGTAATTATCTCTGTGAATGAAAGTGACAAGGTACTAAAGTGTAAACATATTTACGACTTCGACTGTACCATAGTTCCATAGGAATCCCTAGCAAATGTTTAGAAGGATCCTTTTTTGTTGTGTTTATAGATGTTTATGTATTATAGGAAAATATATCAAGTTTTTATAGTAACTTTTAAAGTGCATGGTTAGACGTAGAGTTTAATGTCTATGAAATGGGATTTGAGCCAAATAACGACACGAAAATACTGCGAAATACAATTGCAGTATAAAATTAAAAAGCGTTGTGCTTGTTTTTGATGTGATTAATCCTGAAGTTTACACGAAACCACCGCCATTTTAAAGGAATTATAAATGGCCTTAAAATCTGTTTACCCGCTCTTAGAAATTCAAAGGTAAACACCATTTCTTTCTAGGTTGGAGGTAAAAAAAGATTACCTATTTTACGCATAATTCTCCATCCCACGCGTATTCTATAAATTCATATTCGAAACGGTCCACGCATACCAACATGCAAATTAAAACTGTCCAACTGTCGCCATTTTTAATAAAACCTTATGGTTTACGGACTGTGGTAACCCACTATAAACCTGATGCGTGACGTCATTTACACTGTCGTTTGCATGTAACGAGCGCAGATTAAATCTCGAGCGAGAACCGGGTTCGTACCAACTGGGCCCGGCCTTAGGTCAAAGGTCGATTTCACGGGACTGGGTTGCCAGACCAAGAATATGAAATTCCTGATAAAATTAACTACTAAGAAAAATCTAAATAGTTATGATCAATTTTGCAAATGTTGACGATGGCTTAATTAATTCAATTGCCAGTGTATGTTCGAGGATACAATTGTATATATTTATTAATTAGGTATCTTTGAAGATGAAAGCCATGATCAAAATTTCCTGGATTTTGCCGTATTTTATCCACTACATTCCAATAAAATAACCAAATTTCTGTATATCTCCGGGTGATATCGCACGTATGGCAACCTTAATTACACGTAGTTGGCTTTCTACAAATGCTAGCGGATTTTGTTCCTCCCGGTTTTCAGAATCAGAATCAGAATCAGAATAATCTTTATTCAAGTAGGTTTACAAATAATAAACTCTTTTGAAACGTCATAGGTTTTTCGGTAAAAGAACAAAATTTCTGGACGTTTCCAAGAAATCTCCAACCTTATGGCAACCCTTATTACACGTGGCTGGATTCTACCATGCGGTTAGTGCATAGCCTACTAAAGACTCGCTCAAGTCTATCAATGTTTACATCTTCAACTTAAAGCGAGCTATTAGGAAGACAATAAAAAGCTTGGAAGCGTTAAATCTAGTGCATGGTTTTATTGTTGCGTTATAAAATATCTATTTTAGTCTTTTATGGGACGAAAATGAATGCTTTTCTTGAGTGCTTGTTATAAAGAGTATTGATTCATTGTATTTGCGACTAGAGGACGCCCGCGACGTCGTACGTGTATAATTAGTTTCCCGCGTTTCTTCTTATTTATTGCCGTTGAGGATTGATTAAAAAAATATCGCTATAGGAGTTTTCACTCCAAAATAAAAACTGACTGATTCGAAATGTGACCAAGGTCAAGACAAGTCTGAACAGGTTGTTTACGCGCTGAGGGGTCAACTAGAGTTTATTCGTACAATCCGCCCCCTATTTCACCATCCTGACAATGACAGGTGACCGGTGACATTTCAGTGTACATGGCGCAGCTTATATGTATCACAGTGATGTGTTAGCGTGTTAACTTTGCAATGTATACCGATTTGTCACCTGTCACGTGTAACTGTCAAGATGCTGAAATAGGGGGCTGGACAGTCAATTGTTAGACACAATATGCTTCATGATATTGTAATTTGCTTTTTCCAGTATATTCGTGTCGTTGCCTCAAAACTAAATTATGTAGGGGATTTTTTTTAGGATAGGTACATGCATGCGTCGTCACTCCTGAAACACATCGAGACTGGTTATAGGATTATAGTGATATTTATTCAAACGTATAGCGATGCCGTCTTATACGAAAGGTTTGGCCAAAAATATAAAAGAAAAGTTTGATAAGTCTGATCGGGAGTTCGAGTTAATATTCCATTTGGTCGTGCTATATTTTTGGTCAAATGAAACATTTTAATACTCCGTGTCTTTCTAGTGTCAAAAAGATGGTTGTTTCACTCAATTTCTATAAGCAATATCTACAATATACAAATAATCTATGGGGATATATTGTACCTTATCTATTTAAAGGTGTTTGCGGTTATCTTAAAATCTCGTTTAGGATCGCTGGCAGGTACAAAGTCATTACTTTAAAACAAAATATACGATCGTATACACCATCATAAGATATTGTGTAGTTAGCGTTATGTAGCCAATTTTCTATTGAATATGGCCTTAGACCGTGTATTAGAATAAATTTGACTTAAACAGAAGGCATTTCGGACTTGATATTTTTTAACGGTCTCGTTGATTTCTGCCTTAGAAGTATTATTTTTAATATGATTATTGAACTACATAAAAAAAAACGATATACTTATTCAAATTAAAGAAATAATATTGTTTTTTAGTATGCCTATCTTTTCTTACATTTATTTATTACGATCTCTACGGCATTTTGCAAAATGTGACCGCATCAACTGCTTCAAGAGAGACCCACTTTCGCGGTCGTAAAAATGTTGTGGTCATCCTCCCACATTAACGCTCGGGGCGTATCTTTTGCTTTTCAAAAGATAAAGAGATTATTAACCTTAATATCTCAGGTAATGACTCATCAATGTTTTACCACAACAGACTCTGGCGCATCGATTTTAAACACTCCGATGATGGCGGAGTTTGCACTTGTAATTCTTTTTAACGAGAAACATTAACTCGGCATTAGGTTTTTTATAGGTCAGTTCGCGGTTTATTAATTATACAGAAGTGGCCCGTTGCTCATAAAGAAGTGCAATAAACGGTAATGCGCCCTCGGACGCAGTCTGGTGTCATTTATATCAAATAACGTTGTGTTAGATTTGGGAACCTGGGCCTTTTTAGTGATCACTTTTACGCCTTGTCGCTAATATTAGGTTTGAATTTTCATACGAAATTATCTATAAACTAACTTTTTCCGTGATTCCGTCACGTATTGCTATTCCTTTTGTAACCGTCTTTTCCGGGATAAAAACGTACGATATGTATCTCCGGGACATAAAGTATCTCTGTACCTTTCGCGTTGATAGGTTGTTGCGTTGAACTTTGGATACAAAACAAAAACTTTCATTTTTACAACATTAAGGAACTAGTTGTTTCGCTTAGCACCATTTTACCCCTAACACAATTAATTAATATTGATGTGAAAGCGACAAGGTTTTAAAGTGATCAAGGAAGTTGCTATAGACATGAGGTTAGTATGTGTGCTAATTCCCCAGGCGTCCGGGTCAGACGCGACTCGCGGTTGTCGAGGACAATCCGGTTTATTCGAGATCTCATTGATTAACATGTGATGAGGCTTTATTTACTCGACTTATTATATTTCACCACATTATAGTTAAGTTTTTGTATAGAAACACGATTTTATATTACGTTTTGACGCTATTGCTTTTGCGGTTCTATTTTAAGCTTTACGCTAACACGGCAGTTTAATCTAAGTTGTAACCTTTTTGGAGCCTAGTTTTAGGACACAGACAACAATAGCTCCGACATGGCCAAAAGACATGGATTCCAAGTGAAAAAAAAGTTACCATATTTTATTATTTGTTTAGAGTGGTCATAGCACAAAATTCAGTTTACTACAAAGAGCAAGCAAGAGCTTAGTGATTAAGTTAACTTTAATTTGATCTGATATTAATATTAAGTTTGATATTAGTTGTTCGCTAATATTGTTTATTTGATATGATTGTATTGTAAATTTATAAAATTTGTAGACTCGTTATTTGCTGAAATGTATTTTGAAATTGACAATAATCAGTATTTAAATTAACTATTAAATGTATGGTATAACTTCAATTTATTGTTTTTGGAAGTATATATTTTATCTGTTAAAGTTTGAAATATTTTTCTGTATTGGTATTATTTTTTATAAAGATTTGTTTTTACTTTTAGGTACTTATACTTTCTATTTTTATGTGGCCAATTAAGTAATAGGTATTACAAGTTGTTTATAATCAATAATTATTTCAACGAATTGTTTACAATTTAGACGGAAACAATAAAAAAGAATAATAAAAATAGGTCAGCTGTTTCATTTAAATTTAACATGGAAATCCTTTAGAAGCTGTTTCGTTTACGCAATTGAGTACCATTTTGTGTGTTTCTGAACTGAACTGCATTAAACTTTAATTACTCAAGGCACTGGCCCTTAATCGTTTTCCCGTTTAACTACCCATCTAGGCATAAAAGCCGTATCCTTAACTACTTTGTAGTCAGGTTGCGCGAGAGAAAGTTACGTGTTCGCAGCAGTCATCTCCACCCGAAAAATTACCCATTTAAATGGACACTCCACCTCAACAAAGCAACGAAATTACTTTTTTGTTGCTTTAATTTTGTGGCCGAGAAACGGCTCGAAAGGCGCGCAACCGGCCCGCGTCAGTCCGTCCACCGACACCGCGCATGCGCCATCCGCGCATCCAAAATGGACGTTGCAAAATTTTCGCGCGAAACATACGTATTTTATTTCCAATCAAGTATAACCTTTTTCTATTATTTAGTTAAGTAACTAGTGATTAAATCAAATTTTAACTAAGTACCAAAGATTTTGCTCAATATTACAATTATGAATGATTTAAAATGTTTACGAAATCGAATTATAAAAAATGTTTAGTGTTTGCAGTGATATTCCTAATGTGCACCTGTGAGGGTAGGAGGAAAATTAAAAGGAAAGTGGATAGTGTTGGTGATGTGCAAAATTACTTACGTGATAAACAAAATATTAAAAATTCAAGTGGACTACAAGAATCTAGAGGATTCTTCCCGCCAGGTAAGTTTGATTTGATTCGAAGTCTGACGGTTGTCGAAGTAAACCCTACTAGCTAACTTTTTCAGGTTAAAGGCAAAGGTGTCAAATCATTCAACCTCAATTTATTAACAAAATTGCCGCGACATTTTTAGGTGAATAATATAAATTGTTTCACAGAGATCGTGAGTGGGTATTCTTTTTTATTTTATTTCGTTTGTCGTCAGCCGAAGAGCTTCAATATTGGTTTTTAATTCAAGAAGATGCGCTTCAAAATACATTCAGATCAAAATTCCCATTATTTTTGCTAAATGTACTAAAGTTACAGAATAAAATGCACAGCATGTCTAATTATCATAAATTCTATTGAGGTCGACAGAATTACGATTATAAATATAAAAGAAAAAACTTAATTAATTACGGCTATCATCAAGTAGTCAGGTAAAAAATATCTTATAATGTGAATTTAGAACGCTAAACAACTATATTGGTCAAAGAACGAATTATCATCGCCGTGTATCTTAATTTGTAATAGGTAAGGCGCGTGAAAGTGAATCAAGCCGTATCTTGGTAACATCACCGGAATTATAATAGTAAAAGTCCACAATGGCACCATCGCGTGTAAGATAAAACCGGCCAAGTGCGAGAGGAACTCGCATTCGAAGGGTTCCGTACCTTTATCTATACAACCACGGTGTCTGTATTAATATCGAGCAATAAACGGCAAAAATCGCGTTTGTTGTATGGGAGCCCCCCTTAAATATTTATTTTATTTCGTTATTAGTATTTGTTGTTATCGTGGCAACAGAAATACATAATTTGTGAAAATTTCAACTGTCTAGCTATCGTGGTTCTTGACATACAGCCTGGTGACAGACAGACGGACGGACAGACAGCGAAGTCTTAGTAATAGGGTCCCGTTTTTACCCTTTGGGTACGGAACCCTAATAAAAATTTACGGTCAGCATAATAGCTAAACACTTAATACCTCGTCGCTTTAACGGCTTTGACAAATTGGTGTGACAGTTCAAACATGTTAATGTGCGAAGGGCTAAAGTGAAAAGATATATGATGCTGAATGGAGTAATAACGTGCAAGCCTTTCTCGGAATAAAGCAAGTAAAGTACCAAAAGTCACGATTTATTAGGGACATTATGATACCGGATACTACGGAAACATGAGATTTCATTATGCCGTAATTCAGGAGACTTAACAGAGTGATGTTGTTGTAAAATACTAATAATGCAGCATATTTAATAAACATCTTTAACACCTGAGGCGACAGCAATGCAGCAATGTTAGCATGGTTGTGTTTCGTTGCGGGAATAAGACAACCAGTGAAATTAAGAACATAGAGGCATTCCATCTTAGTCCTCAGGGTTGATAAAGATAAAAAAGGATAAAAGTTAAAAGTTGTTTATTTAGTAAGTTAAGAGCTTCTCAAGAGAAGACCACTGCTGAGAAGAAACGCCGCAAGAAAATCAACAGTCAGTATTTTTTTTAATATTACTTATATCAATGATAGAACTTGACTTATAGCATTATATAAAACTATGAATATAACAAAAATATCATATTGTATTTATTACATTGTAACTTTTTCAGGGTTGTATGTTTCCCACTTCAAAACTCTATATTTTTACAAAGCTGACGGGTCTCCTCTACTGCGTAGCTCCTGTTCCTGCTACAAATCTTAACCTACCGACCTAATTACAATTGGGAGCTCTGGCAAAATCCAGTAAAGACAATATGTGACCGGAAAATTAACAATGGGGAAAAATGCGATTAGATAAAATAATGAATGGAGAAAAATGCGACTAAAAAGTTTCCTATGCAGAATAGTCGAAGGGAAATAAATATAAATCTCGTAAATCATAATTTAAAAACCAAACTACGTTTAAAATTACGTTACTCACATAATCATAGGTAGCATTTTCGCTCGTTCGATCCAACGTAAAACAACTTACGCTTATTAGTTAGTGACGTATAACTTCGTCGAGTTTATTCAAAAGTTCTGTACGGCACTGTAAGTACTGCAGCATTTGGCTTTGGAGCGCCTCTAGACGGTCCACGACGGCCACTTAAAACCACATTTCAGCTAATTAAAATGAATATTCATTAGGTCACTTTGAAACTAAAAGCAAAGTGATATTCGCTCCCATCGTTACATTTCGTATAGTAGTTATTGCTATGAAACCAGCGAACCTTACCTACTTGAACTTTGTCTAAATCCGTTATTCCGATCAGTAAGCCAAAGGACAATGGGCATTTTGGTACCCGCTTAGTAGCAATGATGGTGGTGTCGTTGAATAGGTCACACAAATAGGAACAGCAAATGGAGATATGCCCTGGTTATCTGTACTCTAGAAAACAAAAATATTTTCTATTTATAGGTATTTAACGAGTTACAAAATAATCCGTGAAAAAGAAATTACAAAAGTAGTGTCAACCCTTATTAAATTACTTCAGTTCAGTATGTTAGGTATACAGTATACTAGGGTTGACACTACCTTCGTAATTTCTTTTTTACGGATTATTTTGTTACACGTTGTATAAGTTATGTGTCCATTGGGGCGGGTACCACATTCCATACATTTTTGCCCATTGTCCTTTGCGCCCCAAGAGTCCATACAATATATTCAAACAATTGAAATACGTCTTGATAACATTTATTTTTCAAGATTTTCATTTTAACTTCTCATTAGATAGTAAGTTTAAAAATGTTTTTTCTGTAAAATAAATAAGACAGACGGACGAGTCTCACTGGTAGATACCCAAGAAGGCGTTAAGTACAATGTAGTAGTCGAAACATTCTATACTCTATTAGTAACTACATTAAATTTAAAATGCTTATACTATTACATTGCAGTTAGCCGTCTTCTTTGGTGTAACACCAGAATTATCGACGTATAAAAAAGCTTTAATATGGTCAATTAACTGAATAAATTCATCATACATACATACGTAAATGGATGGAATGGATGTGCAATCAGCTCGTATATATAATACTATCAACAAAGCATTAAATATATACCCATTAATAACTTATACCTGTAAAAAGACTGTAATGAAGTGGTTGTTTGAACTCAATTATAATGACACAGAGAATATGATAAAGTAAATTAAAATATACACACTTAAGCACTCACACACACACACTGACACACACACACACACACACACACACACACACACACACACACACACACACACACACGCACACGCACAAGCGGTTAATATTAATATTAATATTGTATTTTGTAATAATTGATTTAAATCGTTTAGAAAACAATGTACTACATTTGGAAGAGCGAGTCCTCCTGCTACAGATAAGCTTATTATCTACTAGGAGGCCTCAACAACTTATGTAACCTAATTATTGTTGTATGAATAAACGATTTTCATTTTCATTTTCATAAATCACGCCTGTTTCCCAGAGGGGTAGGCAGAGACCACTTCTTTCCACCTGCTACGATCCTGACAAAGCTCTTTCGCTTCTTCCAATTTTTGAAACTTTCCAACGACACCCCATACTATGGGGTAGGTGAGAAAAAAAATCCACACGATACGGTGTAGGGGACGTGCCCTAAAAAAAGTTTTTTTTTACATTTTATTGCACTACTTTGTTGGCGTGACTAATATGTACATAATATTCATCAGAGATGTAAAAAAACCATTTACGATACGGAACTCTAAAAATAGAGTTCCTAGGTAGTATCTTTTTATTTTCCTGTGCACAAACACTTTTATCGTCCATTATTCTTAATACTCGAGATAAATTGGTCAGTACGTGGGTTCTAAAAACCCTTATTTCGGGTTATGGACGTGACCGTTCATATTTTTTATCAACTTTCTGACAATAAATGAATTATTACGGTCCAGGTCAAAATGTCTTCACTTGAGCTTGAGGATTGTGGCCTGGACATTCCTAGTTATTATGATAATAACTTTACTTTAATATCTAAACCGGATATTGAAGGGAAACGGAAAGAAGATGTCTAGACACTAATATAAATCTCAATATAACTTGTATTTGAAGGACGACACGTTGGCCTAGTTGGGAGTGACTCTGCCTCCGAAGCGGTCCTGGGTTCAAATCCCGGTAAGGGCAGATATTTGTGTGATGAGCGCGAATATTTGTTCCTGAGTCTTGGCTGTTTTCTATATATATTTAAGCATGTATTTCTCTATGTAAGTATGTTAATCGTTGTCTAGTACCCATATTACAAGCCTAGAGCTTAGTTTGGGACTAGGTCAATTTGTGTGAGATTGTCCCTTGATATTTATTTTATTTATTTATTTATCTTTTCTCCTCTAAAAACCTCTACATAAAACTTGACTCTAACAAAAATGAGCGGTTTAAAGTTTAATATTTCCTAAACGGATCCCTTGATCGAAAAATTGTTTTCACAAACCCACAATTTTCTACCTACGACACCCCATACTATGGGGTAGGCGAGAAAAAGAATCCACGACGACGGGACGCACCCTAAAAAAGTTTTTTTTTTTACATTTTATTGTAGCACTTTGGCGTGACTAATATGTATATTCATGCCAAATTACAGCTTTCTAGTACTAAGAGTCTCTGCGCGAGGCTGCGGACGAACGGACATAGCGAAACTATAAGGGTTCCTAGTTTGACTACGGAACCCTAATAAAAATGAACTTTATGTTCATTACAGTATAGTTTAAACAAAATTACCTTGATTATGTATGTAAAATCGAAGTGATAAAGATGTTTACACTTTAGTACCTTGTCACTTTCATTCACTGAGACAATTTCATATAGAATATTCTTCTTCCCATGGAACACTGGATCTCACGAGGATAAACATTTTAAATCAAATGTGTAGGTACAGAATGCTTCATCTACTAATGGCAGTTAGCTGCCTTCTCTTGTATTATGGCAGTTAAGTGGTTATTTTAATAAATGAAACCTGAAACTGAATGACTAAGAAATGAAACAGCCCCAAGCCACGCATTAACGATGCTTTTCCTAGACTCCAAAACCGCTAGCTTAGGGAGGGGTAGCTGCTATTATCTCCTAATGCGAGGGTGGGGTAACGCTTTCGATATCCACTGTGATAGGGTTCGATATGAGGGTTGAATTATTTTACTATAGGTAAGCACAGTCGACTACCAAGAGATGTATCCACTTTCTCACCGAATTGTTATAAGATCCAAAATTGGATACATCTCTTTGTAGCCCACCTACAGATAGAGCGTCTGTATCTCAATGGCTTTAGGTATCGATTTGTGATCGTTAGGTACCGAGTTTGAACTCCAGAAGCTGCCGTGTACCAGTAAACTTTTCTATACGAGATAAACATAATATGTGTCTTCAACAAATGGCAAGGGGCAATTTTACACACATTGTCATATTCCCAAATTAAGCTTAATACTTAGGTATATATTGAAAAATAAATACTTTTATTTCTACATGATAACAAATACACGGAGCAAATATCGTGGACATCATACAATAGTTATTTGTGCAACAAGAGAACAAAGATGTTTTTTGCTGCGAGTGTTGATTTTGAATCCCGAGAAAGCGAAGGATTTAGAATCCTGAGTGCAGCGAGAGATTCAAAGACACGAGATGCTAATAACTTTGGTCTTGTGTTGCACATACAAATTTTCACCTTAGCAGCGAGAAAACATAACCTTTATCTACACATATCTATGATGCGTTCAATAACCAATTTCTTATTTGTGAAAATGTTATTATTGCTTCGTTATTTTATTACATTAAAATTTCGAACATCTTTGAAAGAAACAAAGCAATTTTACTTGAGCTCGATTCTAATATCACTCGAGATGACATTTTATTCGAAATGAAATGTCAATTGCATACAATTTGACAAATCTCGCTTGTGACTTGATATCGAACGATATGATAGTGGAGCCCGACATTAGTTTGTCTCTAAATTAAAAAAAAGTATGAGTGCCGCGATTTTTGACGTTCTATTTATCTTGTCGTAAAAAAATGTTTTTTTTTTTTTAAATAATAATATATGTATGTAGATAAAGCAGTGTATGTAACTCTATATAATTAGGCATTAAAACACTCGTATGATGTTATTATGTAACAGTCACATAAACTACTATAAGTTAAAAAAACAACATGGTAAAAATAAAACGACATCCCCCAGCCGCCCGCGCGCCGCACCACGACCACCTTTGTATTGTGAACAAAAATTAAAAAGTTACTTTGCATCACGCTCGCAGCAAAATCTAATTTTGCTCACTGTCTTTAAATAGCAAAACCACCCTTTTTGAGGTGCTGAGGTGAAAAGTATATACTTATATCAGGGATTGAACCCTGGGGCATTAGTATGGTAGGCAGGATCGACTAACAATAACCGATACTTAAAATAAAAACATGTATTCTAATGTTTTTTTTTAAGTTTTGTTTATTGTTAGTCGACCTTGCCTACAATACTAATAATACTTTACGGTAGTAAGTAAACGATTTTGGAAAGGACGCATATGTTTAAGATTCCTGTTACTGTTATCAGACTTTCTTAAATGTCAGTCAGTAGGTAAGTCCTAGATTTTGTAAGAAAATAGAGTAATGGACCTAAGTTACGCTGAACACGTTTAATGCAATTTGCATTCAACTTGCACACATTATAACCGCTTACCCACTTTAAGAGCTTTCCAACGCGAACTCTGCTCAGCCGGATTTAAAATTACTGACACGCGGCAGAGCGCGTCGGAGAGCATTTTCGCTTTACATAAGTAATCATGGGGTGGAAAATCTCAAACGAATCGACCTAGTCTCAAACAACTAGGTTTTTCCTACTCGTACGTCTGCTAAAAACTATAAACAGAGAAATAAACACTTAGATATACTTATATCTAAGATTTAGAAACAAATATTAATGCTCAATAAAGGGAATGAGGGCTTCTAGTACTGTTAGGCGATGGGCTTGCAACCTGTCACTAATACACTGGTAAACATCTTAGCCTGTTTGTGCAAAATGTGGTTAAAGAATTGCCAACAACATTTGTTGTAGTTGTTGGTATTTCTGCAGCTCTGCCTACCCCACTCTGGGAATGAAGGCGTGATAATATGTATGTATTCATGCTCATCGCATAATTATATGCTCTCGAACCTGCTGCCGTGGTACGAAAGAAGGCGGGTAACAGCATAGTAATAGTGCAAGCATTTAAAATTGAATGTGGTTACACTGGTTACCAATCTGTATGTAGAAAGTTCTCAACTGATTATTGATCAATGCACAACCCAAACTGCTGGATCTAGGGAATTGAAATTTGGAGGGTATATTCCTTGGCTATCCTAGGGTTGCATGAAGAAGGGATTTTTGGAAATTCATCCTCTAAGGGGTTAAATAGGGGGAGTAGCAGGAAACTAATTCTACCCGTACGAAATCGCGGGCGTCTTCTAGTAGAGTATAGAATGCTTGGACTACTAGAGAGCAGTTAGCCGCCTTCTTTGATACTACGGCTACCTTCTAGGCCAGGGTCACTACTAACTAGGCTAATAGGATGAGATAGCGAAAGTCGATGAGCTGAAGATAATCCAGAAAAAAGAGAAGGCTTGGCAAATAAATGATTGAAAAAGAAGGCCCCACAGGATGGAATGGTGATATAGCCTAAGTTTTACCCAAAAACATTAGTAGTGGTTGCTACCTGAGAATGTTGTAAGTTTGTCTGTCGCCAAGTCAAACTCATTTTGGCTATGGTGCGTTTAGTTGAACTAAATATTTTTGCGACGAGCGAAGCGGGATTAGTGTAAGGATTATCTGCGTGCCAGAATCGAACAGGTCTAGAATTCTCCTATAATGTTTCCGATCCACATACGGCTACCTAATATAGTCAAGAGAACTTAAAAACGGGTCACTTAGTACAGAATTTCCATAGAAAGTGACCCGTTTTCATTGCTCCTGAGTGAAGATAGTATTTTTTGGCCCATACATTTTTGTAATATTGTAAAGTGTCGCGACATGTATCACAAGGTATGGTATTTCCTTGTGATACATGTCCTTTAGCGTCGTAACTCATCTAGATCTAGACAAAATCCAAGACGCTCACGCTAATCGCGTCGGCTGCTCGTGTCAATTCCATACATTTTACCTTGTCACTTTTCGTAAATCGTTGCGTTATGCATGTTTTAAAAAAAATCTTGTCTACGCCCCCTGTGCTTTTACCCTGGGCCTCTATTCAGGTGCGTTAAAACGATATCGTGTTTGACACGTTTAAGAATCGTT
The DNA here is from genome assembly GCA_949316455.1 of Acleris holmiana. Lineage (NCBI taxonomy): Eukaryota > Metazoa > Arthropoda > Insecta > Lepidoptera > Tortricidae > Acleris > Acleris holmiana. The sequence goes on along the minus strand of OX438777.1, from coordinate 4,595,289 downwards.
TATGTCACAGTCGCCATTATTGTAAATCACATAAGAGTTATCAAAACGTTGACGATACGGAAACAGGTCAAAAACGATATCGTTATTACCTTGTAGAATTCCAGCCCTGGGGGGTTATCATGAGTTAGCTTTGCAGTTCTGTTTACGCTCAGAGAAAAGGACAGAGCTATATAACCGCCATAGCTCTGTCCTTTACGCTGACCGTAAACAGAACTGCAAAGCTAGCTCATGATAACCCCCCTGTACTCGTATCTACATTAATAATATAGTAATATTTGTACTATTATCATCTGTGTGCTGCATGTTGTGTCCGGATGTCCGGAGATGAACGCATGAGCCCTGCGGCTTTTTCCGGGAATCTGCGGATAATGCTGGGGTCCTAGTGAAAAAGGGTATAAGTCTTCTGACGATGAAGTGAAAAAGGGTTTAAGTCTAGTATACTCCGTTTATGCATATACCCTTTTTTATTACGAGTTAAATCGACTTATACCCTTTTTCACTAGGTCCCCAGTGTATGGTAACCAAAATATTTTCCTTCTCACATGTGCTGAGGCCACATATGCTGCCGCACCCACCCTAGGATCTAAAGGGATGGCTTTATGTGCTTCTTCTATTTACCATAATAGTTATAAGCATCTACTAACTCAGGTATTAAAAAAAAAGGATTCTTAATGATCGTAGGGATCCGAATATTCAACCAAAAAAATGCGAAATAAGTAGGAATCATGTTTGAAAAATGAAACTATGAACGTGTTAGTTTCTAATCGTGTTTTAACTTTTAACAGTTTCAAGGGTGGTCAAGTTTATAAATATATAAAGAACAGACACACAAACGTTTTGGTTATTGAGATCGAGATTGCGAAGGGCAATCTAGTTAAGCATATGTGACCTTTTCACGAGAGAGCACCGCTCTCGGGTTTTTGGGGAAAAATATATTTGTTAACGAGTATCTTTCCAGAGGGATAACACAGAGTCAAATCATATTTACTACATATTTTTGTTATCGTTGTGCTCTACTCGTATAATCAATACTTTATGAACATGAATACAACATCACGCCTTCATTCCCAGAGTGGGGTAGGTAGGGAGACCTACAACAGCACCAACAACTCTAAAAAATCGGGCAAGAGCATATCGGACCATGCTCACTGTAGGGTTCTGAAGCCGTTAAGTTCTACAATTTCTACATACAAGTAATACGTAAGTAATTTTCTATTTAAAGTCATTTGGTGCCTGATGATTTTAATAGGTAAACAAACACTTTAATCGCCTGTATCTCAAGAACCAATGATGTCGTGATAGTTTTACTTTAAAATTCGTTATATGCTCTTTCATTTAAGTTTTTTTTCAGATTTTTAGTACTTGAAGTTTTGGCTGTAGGGGGTGGGGGACACTTGAGTCAAAAATTAGCGCTTTAAAGCTTAATATTTCATAAACGGATTACTTAATCACGTGTTTGAACAAACCCCTAATATTTTACAAAAACCTATCCTACGACACCCCTCACTATAGGGTAGACGAGAAAAATAAAACACATCCCCACGTTATGCGTAGGGGAGGTACACTAAAAAAAAAGATTTTTTACATTTTATTAAACCACTTTGTTGGCGTGACTTATATGAATATCCATGCCAAATTACAGGTTTCTACTACTAATACTCTCTGCGCTAGGCTGCGGACGGACGGACGGACATGGCGAAACTATAAGGGTTCGTAGTTTGACTACGGAACCCTAAAAAGCTTGTTGATAATTTGTAAACGCTTTTTGCACAATCAGGCTAAGATGTTTACCAGAGTTAGTGACAGGTTTACAATACAAATATACTATCAATACTTTATTACAATTTATGTATACAGGTTGAAGTACAAGTGATTTTGAATGCATTATGTACCCTGGGCACAGCCACAAGATTCACATGGAAATTAATGACACCAAAGTAAAAAAAAAAGCGAATATCGTGGAGTTGTTCTTTTATTAATTATTTTAAATTTAATGTTATTGAGCTTACATTTGTTATGATTTTATTTTATGCTATAGTTTTATTACTTGTTTTTTATTACATTAATAAATATGTGATGTAACTTACTTTTAAGTAAATGATTGGATTAAATTGAAAAAAAAATTAAAATATTGTTTTGAAAAAATGACCTGCTGCTGGATTTTCATACGGCGCTTCTTCTCCGCAATGGTGATCTCACGGCCAATTTACTAAAGAAATAATTTGAAATCTGTCCGTTTCCCAAACTGGATATTTCCATGTATTTATATCAACAATGAAAATATTGTACTGGGCACTTTCCATGCCATTTAGTGCGCGTGTAGCGTCTCCCGTCTCCCTCCTCATAGTATATTGTTGCTGTAAAAGCCCCAACTACCGAAAAATTGTTCAATTTTATCGTAACACCTAAGAGTTAACAGCGTCATTTGATAGATAGAGTTTTGCTTTGTGGCTTTTCATTTTCGGTGTTAAGAGCTGTCAAAATCTGACAAGTTCTAGACAGTTTTTTCTATGTTCTATTATTGCTTCATGACATAGAAGTTAAAGGAGCACATAGGCCACCTCATGGTAAGTGGGAACTGGGACTCATAGATATTTTCATTCGCATTGAGGACTAAGAAGGAATGCCTCTATGCTAGTTTACCGGTTGTCTTATCCTGTTGCTTGGCGGTAGAAATAGAAATAGAAAGAATTGAAGTGGGAATTTGAATCCACTAGCAAGGAAATTAAGTTCAAATACATTTGCTCTTACAGCCCATTTTTAGAGTTCCGTAGTCAAACTAGGAACCCTTATAGTTTCGCCATGTCCGTCCGTCCGTCCGCAGCCTAGCGCATAGACTCTTAGTACTAGAAAGCTGTAATTAGGCATGAATATGCATGTCACGCCAACAAAGTGGTACAATTTAATGTTTTTTTTTTTGGGGTACCTCCCCGACTTGTAGCGTGGGGATGTATTTTTTTTTTCTCGTCTACCCTATAGTGTGGGGTGTCGTTGGATAGGTATTTTAAAAACATTATGGGTTTGTAACATTATGTAATCCGTTTATGAAATATTAAGCTTTAAAGCGCTATTTTTTGTTACACTCAAGTGTTCTTGAGATACAGGCAATTATGTAAATTGTTTATACCTACTAAAATCATCTAAGACGGCACCAATTGACTTTAAACAGAAAATTAGTAATTAATTGCTGATTTTTATGTTTGTAGTAAGTACTTAACGGGTTCGAAACCCTACACTGAACATCGTCCGACATGCTCATGCCAGGTTTTTAAATTTGAAACAAATAAAAATGAACTTTATAGGTTATTTTATTTTTATTACAGTTTAAAATTAATTGCCTTGATTACATACCTCTTACGGCACACTGGGTCCGACGAGGATAATAATAGTCCAAAATTAATGGTTATCAATTATCACTGAATATCGTAGGTTTTACTAGACATCTTAAAATTCACCTCAAATCGAGATTTTACAGCAACATTCGTAGTGATACGGCAACGACACGTGCATAAAAGTATTATACACTTTGAGTGTCGAGAAATTGCTCGTTCCGAAGGAGAGTGGGAATTATATTTACGGAGACGCTACGCTTTGGAATTCCATACATTATTATTATTTGATCGAACATCATTTTCAACGTTTTGAGAGAACTAATCTCATGAATTAAGACGTTTGTTTTAATAAAATATTCACCTTTCAACGAACGTACCATTACGCAGAATTTTCGTTTCATCAAAAGGCATTTCTCGCCGCATGAATTTTTATGTGGTTCAAATGCTAACCTAACCTAACCTACATAATTAATGTTTAAGATAACCTAAAAACATCATGATTTCAGCACAAAGTAGTGTTCGATGAAGTGAAATTCGATAAAATTATGGGTTCTACCGTTATAAAGAATTACGAAGTATATTTTCATAACACATTTGAGCTCGCATATTTCATTATATCTTCAAACGGCAGTATTTCAGAGGGATAGCTAAAAGGGATATCAAATTAACAGAATATCTACCCTTCTCTGATTATATCAAACGCAATTTGGTATTTCTTTTAACAAATTAGGCACGCCTAAATAACATTGACCCATTATAAATGTTACAGACAAAGTAACCTTTAATATACTACCTACAGTAAGTTATGGTTTACCCGTGTGGTTGCCGGGTTAGTATAGTGCCACTCCATGTTTTCCCGTGGATGTCGTAAGAGGCGAGTAAGGGAATAAGGGCTTGTAGTACTGTTAGGCGATGGGCTTGTAACCTCTCATTATTTCATTAGTAAACTTCTTGGCCTGATTGTACAAAATTATAAACAAGTATTTTTAGAATTGTTGGTATTTCTGTAGCTCTGCCTAGCCCACTCTGGGAATGAAGACGTAATGTATATGTAGTTAGTAATGGTATCGATGAGAATAAATACTCTGGTTGCCGAGTCGTTTGTATTCCCCTCTTGCTCCACTAATGTATCGCGGTCGCGCGCATTACGAATAATTTAGTAACGGTTACGTTTGGTTTCTTTTTTCTAAGTAAGTGTAATTAGATTTAATCGTAGGGCGATAGAGGATTGAAAAATCGTAACAAAGTCATTAACAGTAGGCAGTAGGTTTGGTATTGTTTTTAAGTCGCTTGCCATTACTGTGAAGCGACCAAAACTGAACCGAAATGATTTAATTTACTCGAGTTATGCAATTAATTTCAATTCAATATTTTTTGTGACGCAAAACCAAAAATAAATGGTTTCTATATGTACATGAAAGAAAATGAGATATGGGTAAGCAGTGTAAGGACCAAAAAGTTGGCCACGCTAACTCACTCAATTAAATTTTCTATGAAACTTTTCCGTTATGACACGAAAATTAGCCATACATTTGTAGGGATAATTTTTGTGTCACAACGGAACTTTTGTCTCTTTTGTTTGTATGGTTAACTACGCTTAACTATGGTCCAACTATTTGGTCCTCACCCTTAATCTATATACCTATTTCCAAATTAAATAATACGTAGAGCATATTTGGTCTATTTTTACAAAATTAAAACAGGTTCATGTTTTTTTTATTGTCGCCGCCTTGAATTTAGTTGGAATAATACAGAATAGTGTTATGAACTTGCCAATTAATTTATTGACGTAATGAAATTACTGTTATAGACATATTGTTGAATCTCCGTACAAGGAAATCGTATTGGTTACAATGGGTGCGCCAAAGTTCATATAAAATTGCAAAGTAGATTATTGGAAGTTCGAAAATGTTTCTTATAAAAAATAATTTCCTAATGATCATTACTTATATCTATTTTTAGTTAATAACTATCGCAACTCCAAATCATTGATATGTATAATGTCATTAAATATATGTACTTCTATTACTATTATTTAAATTTATATTTTTTATCAATATAACGATTTCTTGCAATAAAAAATAATGTTATAAACATTTTTAAAGATACCCTTGTTTATTCCTAAACTGTTTAAATATAAAAGTCACTATGCAGAAAATACTTATAAGTAGGTTAGGTTAGGGTTATCTTGTGTCCCTTAGAGCAAGCAAATGTTTTATTTTGGCAAATATCTTATTACCTACTGAGACAGAATTTCCTTATTGGTAGCGAATGAACAAGACGAATCAGGGCAGAACCGACTCGGATAGGTTAGGTTAGGTTCGAGATTTTTTTTTTTATCTGCCCAGAAAAACTTCCTTTCGATAAATGCATTCAATTTTAATAATATAACTACTAAATATATGAGTACAAATAATACTAACATATAAGTTTATTAAGAAAAAAAATTATAGGTCCGCATACAATCTTGGCCACAGTATTATGAGTATAAAAATCGAAGTACTGCATATTATGAGTAATACTAGTAGTACTACAAAATTATAATGAATAATATTCTAAGAAACAATTTTCTAACAAATGATGTTGAAAGCGGTATTATAAAAAAAAATCTAAATTAAAAGTGTATATGAGCCAATATGGACCCGGTTACAATAGTAGTAGGTAGTTGGTAGTTTGAGTCTCGGGAAAGGACTAGGTTGCTTTTTATCTCGTAAAATTGGACGGTTCTCGAGGGAGGGATAATCGACATCTACGCGGACGGAGTCGCGAGAAAAAGCTATTAGTATCCTAAAAATTGATTATTCATTTGTACAACAAGAAACCATCCTTCGAGTTCAAGATAATACTTTAGTTTACTAGAAAACAAAAATAGTAATGAGGGAAACTGGCGCCTGGCACTGGCGTGGTAATTACTGTACAACAGAATATCACCTAACGACTGAAACCACAGTTATAATTAACGTTTTAACATTACATCGGCATGTGATTTTAATTCAGTGGATCATTATAAACAGTCACCAGCATAATATTTTATTAAACATTGGGCTCAAAAATATCTGACACGTCTTTAGATAGAGCCTGTCAGATATTTTTAAGCGCAATGTTGTAAAATTATTCATAGTGACTGTACCACCTCATTTGATTAAATGTGTAAATTTTATGTTTCAAATCTATCAAGATTGACCGAGCCTTCTCGTTAACGGGCTTCGTGGCAAAAATTCGCAAAACTGGTTACAGCGAGCGGTTAAAGAAACCAGGCCAATCTATCCATTAATAATGATCCACAGAATTAAAATCACGTGCCGATCTTATGTTAAAACGTTAATTATAACTGTGGTTTTAATGGCTAGGTGACATTCTGATATAGTACAGTAATTACCACGCACGTCAATCATCGCCCGCCAGTGGCGCTCTCATTACTATAAGTGTTTTCTAGTAAACTAAAGTATGTCTTGAAGTCGAAGGATGGTTTCTTGTTATACAAATGAATATAGGTGAAAAACTTAAGTAAAGGACCTGTTCTATGTGGTTGTGGACAAAATTAATAAGGAGCTATGTCAACTTTCAAATATAGAATGTTAAACGGTCTATACAGATGTGTTAACTACATGCAACAGGGCTGGGATTCTACAAGGTAATAACGATATCGTATTTGACGTGTTTCCGTATTGTCAACGTTTTGATAACTCTTATGTCATTTTCAATAATGGCGACTGTGACATAAACGACCCTAAAACACGTCAAACGCGATATCGTTATAACACTGTAGAATAGAGGCCCTGGTCCTTTATTTATGTTTTTCACCTATACTTAATTTTTAGGATACTAATAGTGAAGTATTCTGCCTCTGTGCCATAGGATGTACATTATTCGAGGCAATTTACTTTGACCTCTATTTCAATGACTGTAAAGTATATTTATGTTTGTTTCAAACTTTAAAATGCCATTTAAGAGTCAATGTTACTCAATTTTATTTAGAAGAATCAAATTCCCACTCATAAAAATTGTTCTGTATTTAGTACGGTGGGCCTCACTCGGAAATACAATTTTTGTGGTTTATTATTTGTGTGTTTATCTTAAATGAATCTGTATTGATATGTAATGTCGTGAAAGGATAGACAGAAAGCTCGTATTAAACCACAGAAGAGCGAAGTCAAAACATTAAGTTAGTTGTAAATCAGTTCAATAATGTTTCACTCATTTCGTTTTAATATTTCGAACATTCTTACCCAACTGCGGCAAAGCCCAAAAGGAGGGTTATGTGTTTGACCAGTATGTATGTCCGACTCTATGTTTCCTCGTAGAGGCTGGATGGATGGGCCGACTTCAACAAGCGAGGTGTCGTTAGATTCGTCTTAACATCGCAAGTGTCACTAGCTACTTACAATAAAACGAAAAGAATGTAGCGGCACGAAAAATATAAAGGGTAACTAACATATATAGACGAGATAATCAAAACATGCAGTTGGTTTTTAAAAACTTGCTTTTTGTTAGACTTGTTACTAAAGGCCGTATTAATAAACTCGTCTTGGTTTAAATGCCCATCTCAAGATACGTCAAGTAAACGCCAAACCATGAAAACTGTCATCTCTGACGTATCTTGAGACGGGCATTTAAACCGAGATCGGGGTAAGGACCAAATGGCTGGACCATAGTTGAGCGTATTTAACGGGGTCATACACAGATTTAGATTACCGTCTTTCCTGTGGACACACCGAAAGTTAACGTTTTTAAGGCCTAGTCTTCTAAGCCCATTCCCGCAAAAACACAGTCAGGACTGCTTTAGACCTATCATAAAAAAAACATAACTTATATGCACACAAGCTCTTAACTATTGACCACAGGAGAGACAACTTTTGTTTTTAAGAGTGCGTATATATGACCCAACCATACAAACAACAAAAGTGAAAAAAGTTCCGTTGTGACACGAAAATTATCCCTACAAATGTATGCCTAATTTTCGTTACACAACGGAAAAATTTCATAGAGGATTTTATTGAGTGAGTTAGCGTGGCCAAGTTTTTGGTCCTTACCCATCAGTTTATTAATACGGGCCTAAGTGTATTTGAAAATGAATCGAGATTTCCCTTCTATGTCACTCCCAATAAAGATTGTTTTCTTGTCACATTAAATTGGTAACTTTCTATGGCGTGTTACTAAATGCACGAGGCCGGTTGAGCGAGTTGGGCAGCTCCAATTATCTTAGGTTATGGTTCTGACCGTGAAAATGAAAGTGACCGTTGCATATAAAGTATATTTCCATGGCTTTCTATGCGTGTTGCATCATGTGGAATGAAATGTACTCACAGACAATACGTAGCTTAACTAATAGTTTCACACGTTTCTGCGCATGCGAAAAGTTGGCGACTTTTACTTTCTAGACTTCTACTAGATGTATTTAATAATAATAATAATAATAATCACAGGACAATGTCACACTAATTGACCTAGTCCCAAACCTAAGCTCTAGGCTTGTACTGTGGGTACTAGACAACGATAAACATACTTAGATAGAGAAATAAATACTTAAATACATAGAAAACATCCAAGACTCAGGAACAAATACTCGTACTCATCACACAAATATCTGCCCTTACCGGGATTTGAACCTAGGACCCCTAGCTTCGAAGGCAGGGTCACTCCCAACTAGGCTAGCGTGTCGTCATTTTCGGAGCGATGCTGGCCTAGTGGCTTAGGTTTTCAATTCCTGATCAAATAAATAAATACCAGGGACAATCTCACATAAACTGATCCTAGTTCCAAAATAAGTTCCAAAAACGAACATTAAATTAGGTTTAAAGTCAATCTGACATTCTACATCAATAAGTTTGAGTTTGTTGTAAGTTACAAATGACTTTGAATTTCTAATGACATTGACGACGTCAAGCTATTTTTTTTAAGTGGGTCCTTATTTAACTTTTGCGACTGTACAGTTATCATCAAGTATCTTGACAATACAGCCGTGGCGTGTTGAGATATATTTGTAAACACCTTGTTCGCTCCGAAATATCTGATGGTGACTGTACTCTGAATACTAGACCAACATACTCGTATATAGAGAAATACATAGAAAACATCCAAGACTCAGATACTCACGCTCACAAATATTTGCCCTAACCGGGAATCGCAACCGGGATCTTGTGGGCTTTGTAGGCAGGATCACTACCAAAAAAGCTGAACGCGTCGTCAAAATAACATAGAGGCATTCCATCTTAGTCCTCAGGGTTGGCAACGCATTTGAGGTCTTAGGATTGCAATCTTAAGATTGTCTTGCGAATTCAAATGTTTATGGGTCTCAGATTCCAATTACCATCAGGTGGCCTGAGTGCTCGTGTGCCTTCTCCTTATCATAAAAAAGGTACCTGGATTAGGCCTAACAGGTTGCCATTAACCAATAAGTTTTACAATCTTAATGCCACATCCACATGCTTGGTGTTTGCCGCAAACACTGCAGGACGCAACTATACGGCAGAGTGAGATGGAAATATAACGTGCTCACTCTAACATACAGTTGCGTCCTGCAGTGTTTGCGGCAAACACCAAGCATGGGCCGTGGCATAACAATTTATACAGATTTTCCGATGCTCTTACGGTGAAGGAAAAACATCTTCACAACCTACCCCAGAAAATTGACGATTTTTAGGGTTCCGTACCTCAAAAGGAAAAATCGGAACCCTTATCGGTTCACTTGGTTGTCCGGCTGGAACGCGTGGAGGTATCGAGGAATTAAAACCATATACTCACGTCTACAGTCCCTCGAAGCTGGGAAAAAACAAACTTCTAAGTTAACGTAAAATAGATACGGCCATGATATTTCCATAGACCTAGAATTCTGAAATTAGGCAAGAAGGAAGGTCCTAGAGCACAAGTAATCCGAAAATCGTTAATTTGTTGTTGCATCGCATAAAATATATTTTTATTACGGCAGCGTTATCTCGTCATTATGATTCCGAATAAAATTAACAAGTTTATTTTTATTTTTTCAATGAATACTACCTCCAGTTTGACAACAGAAGTTGCCTTTATTTTGTCAATATATTAAACAATTAAGTTTAGTAATAAGTGAGTAGAGTACTCATAAATTGTCTAGAAGGTTTTTTTTTAATATATAAAATTAACTAAGAACGTACATTTAATTTTGTTAACTCTTATTGGCACTGAGTATTTTAAAGTGCTAAGTACCTGTGCATATTTTTGATTTTCTCTTTTGTGTTTTCTCTAAAGCAACCTATTGCATGCTGTGGTTGTCTGTAATTATTGTAGCATTTAGATTTAAAACCTAGTAAATTTGTTATTATTTGCCACTACACACTGTTGAGAATCCTAAATTATAAATAAATAAATATTGGAGACTGAGAAAAATAAAATGCAGCATTTTACTGGTAAAAGTATCTTTGAAATCGATCCATTAGTTTTTGAGCTTATTAGAAACATACAAGCATAGAAATCTTTCCCCTTCATTAATGTAGGTAGACAACAAAGATGGCGGTTGAAACGCCCGAATATTTTCCCGTAAATTGGTGTGAACTCAACGACTTGTACGTAATCTACACCCGTCGCCGGGAAAGTGTACAATCAGGGCGCAGCTGTAGACGACATAAATCCCACGTATTGGGTAAACGGGGTTTCGAAGAAGGTATTGATCAAAATGAATTAGACTCTGACGACACGTTGGCCTAGTTGGGAGTGACCCTGCCTCCGAAGCCAGCGGTCCCGTGTTCAAATCCCGGTAAGGGCAGATATCTGTGTGATGAGTATTTATTCCTGAGTCTTGGATGTTTTCTATCTATTTAAGTATGTATTTCTCTATTAAGTTAAGTACCTATGTTTACTTTATTGTGGTCTGGTACCCATAGTGGTCAAGCTTTTGCTTAGTTCGGGACGAGGACAATTTGTGTGATATTGTCACCTTATCTACAAATACGAATAGTTTATTAAAAAAATTAAACATACAAATTACAGTATAGACTGGTGCATATTAGGCATAAGCCTTAGCCTGTCCTGTGAGGGATATATCTACGGGCAGTGTTGGTATGTTTCATTGCTCGGCGCCACATTGTCCGCACGAAATGTTGGTTTATTTATCTTCGTCATTATCAATGATTGATGATCCTAATTGACAGTCGCAGAAGTTAGGCCTATCAATTACAAAACTTTTTCCATATTACTGAATCAACAGCATTTTCTGTACAGAACTAATTCAAAGTGATAAATGTCGCAACGACAGATGAGACACTTTCTGCTAAATAAAACAAAAATGATGAATGGTATTGAAAACTAACTTGGACTTCGATATTTAGATATGTATCTACTTACTTACCTAAGTCGAGGATAGGAGACGTATAGAACCAAAACCGGCTATCTTCAAACAGTATTGGTGGGCGTTTTATAAAAAAAGTAGCTATAGTTAAGGACTAAAATTAGCAACGGTAACTTTTCCATTACGTGACGAAAATTATTACAGCGACGCATTCACTGCCAGGGGGCGTGGCCTAGGAACAAACTTGTATAACAGTGAACGCATATATGCGTCGATGGCAGTGAACGCGTTAATAGAAATAGTGGCTTCTCGGACAAAACTCCTGTAGCAAGTTCAAACATATCGCACCTTCGGTAGGAAAAGGGCACAATTTCCCCTTTAGTAACATTGTACATTGTGCCTTTGTTCTACCGAAGGTGCGAATTATTACCAACAGGTGAGGTTTGAATCTGCTATGCTTATTTAATTTGAAATACCGCTTATTGTATTATGAGGGCATATGACTAATTTTCGTGACGTAATGAAAAAAAAATCCGTTGTTATTTTTTGTCCTTAACTATAGTTACTTTTTTGGAAAACACCCAGGTAGGACCTTATGCAGGGATCGCTACCACGTTCATCCTTTAACCTACCGCCAAGCAGCAGAGTTTGCTTGGTTGTGTTCCGTATCGTCATATGGACACTAGGTTAACACGTCATCATACCATACATACTTACACACGAAACGTCGCAAGTTAATCTTATAAACGCATAGTTAATAAAATAAATCACACACGAGCTTACGATAATATTCTCGCACATAACTGGTATAAAAACCGTTGTAAGACAAGACTGCATGAGTCAGTTTTCCTTATAGGATGCGCGGCAGACCTATAACCACGTAGAAAGCCAGGATCGCCACTAGGGCAGTGTGCTCCTCAAGATTACTGCCACATTCCTGACCGGTTCTCTCCGGTACACTTGCCATAAAGTATCTTGGAACCGGTTGCTTTTTGCGAATTAAAATACTTGTGTTTCCGGCCGTTTATGGTACGCGTAACCTTAAGAAGCTGTGTTTAGAGATTTGGATCGCTTGTTGACATTGTGGACATGATTTCTTAATATATTTTCGTGTGAAATAAAATGTACATTATGATTTGAGATCGGACAAATGGGTGTCATTACTCGCAATAATGTGGACATGACTCCAATTTTAATTAAACATATTCAATTATATTTATTTCTTATCTTGATCCTTTGCAGGATAGTTATAAATGAATAATACAAGAGCGGCCATTGATATTATATTAATTGAAGTACATAAGTTTGCTCCATTAACATCCGTGGATCGCAAAAGGAGCTTTCACCTCATAAGTTTATCTAAGCCGTGAAAATGAATAAAATAACCACGGAAAAAATATTAAAATACCTGTTTTTTTGTTTTAATAAATATACACAATAACAAATATTTGTATCGTTTATTGCTTCATGCCTTGCAAAGAATCAAAAATATTTTTAGGGTAAGTAATCAATTAATGTAATATAATTTGTTTAATTAAAATCTATGGAGCCATGTCCTCATTATTGCGAGTAATGACACCCATTTGTCCGATCTCTGAATTTATGATTTAGTAGTGCTGCTCCCATCTTATTCGTTGACTGCCGAGCAGCAGTGTTGCCAAGCTTGTGATCGTTTTTAGGGGTCCTTACTCAAAGGGTAAAAACAGGACCCTATTACTAAGACTCTACTGTCCGTCGGTCTGTCTGCCAGGATCTTATGAAACGTAAGAGCTAGACAGTTGAAATTTTTACAGATGATATAATATATATAATAAATGTGATTTCTTTTCCGTTTTTTGCTCTATATTAATAACGGCCACAGGTAGACGTTTGAAATATTCGCAGAATATTTAGTTGTAACTCTATATTCACTTCAAAACCAACATAATTAAATTAAAATAAAATAAAGTAATTGGGTCTCCCATAAAACGAACTTGTTTTTTTGCCGTTTTTTTCTCGATCTTAATACACACAGACAAAAGGTTATAATAGTGTCTAATTTTGTACGAAACCCTTCGTGAGCGAGTCCGACTCGCACTTGACCGTTTTTTTTACTTGTCCAATTCTTCTATACAGAATTTACATCCTTACTAAGGATTAAATTCTGTATACATTATGAAAGGACATTACTTCCCACTCAAAACTCAACTTTCCAAGAATGAGAGTACAAATTTTGAGGCAATTACTTTACCTCCCCTAAGACGACCCGCGGCTATATCTCGAAGTCCTTCCCTCCATCCCATCTCATCGCGAATCCTAAACAAGAACAAACACTATCCCCCAACGTTATTTACAGCCTTCTTTTTGCTAAACAAACGGCGAAATTCTAGCAAACTTCAGCAAAAAACAGGTAACTTTTCCCGCCCAAATTAGCGGGAAACGTTCCCGTTATTAAACAGATGCTATGTGCCACAGATAATGTACAGAATATCTTATTTATTGCCGGCGGAGTTTTGGCCAGAAGTTTTCTTTTGTTTGTAATGTTGGCGGAACTGCTTTATAGCAGTACGTGTTTACGTATTTGCATGGAGGGAGAGAGTAGGTGGAGTGTAAAATACCTTAAAGTTCAGGTTCCAAACTATACACCTATGTTTATGATGTCAAAATGTGGTACAAGTCAACTCTCGCAAGAATTGATTTAACCTCAATTAAATTTAATTATGACGACGGACAATCACATAATACGGCTACTATCTGTATCTTGCCAAAAAAACCTGATTATGTAGTGGATCGATTATGTTTCAGGCAATCTAGCTGTTTGAATAAAAAAAAATCGTTTGAATTATAAATGATTACGTGATTTTAGTTAAATGACAAAAATTGCAAAATTGATGAGTTAAGTAAGTACTACGACGAACAGAACTAAATATTTCAGCTATTGCTCTAGGAGGTCCATAACTTCGTACAGATACCTACAATTAATTTCGTAGGTACTTCTCCCCCTATTTATTCCTGTTTGGGGTTGATTTAAAAAAAACATATTTCTCATATTTCTTAACTCCTTCCAAATTTTCCTGTACATAAAAGTAAACTGTCGCAATAACGTTAGAAACTGAGTGTGGTATGAATTTAGTATATCAATAGCTGCACTGCTATGACAAGGTACTTAAATGTTCAGCTACTTATGAATTCGACCGTAATGTAGATAAAGGATAATCCAAAAAACAAAACACTAGTTTCAACCTAACCTCGCTCCGCTCGCCGTCGTATCTATCTTATCGCTTTTTCACATTTCGTAATTTACCAATACTCATCCCGTATTTTCTATACGCTAGGCTTAATCCAGATGATCCAATACTAGATTAGCCGGAAAAAGGCCTAAAGCCTGACGCGATAGTCTGTCCGATACCAAAAAAAGGCCCTGCATTTTTATTTTCCTATTAGTAGCTTTCCCTACCTATCTACCTTACCTACCTATTTTCCTTAGCTATAATTTATATTCTTGTTTAAAAAAAGATGTGTGTAACCTTCCGTGGCTTCATCTGCTTGTTCTAACGGAGTTGGGACCATTTCGTGACTATATTCTTTTTGTGCGTATTTCACTGTTCTGTTTTTGTTTGTCACGAATAAATAATTTTCTTTCTTTCTGCTTTCTTTCTATCCAATAGGTGATATTTACCATTATAAATTGTTAATAACATTACAGAAAAAACCTTAATAATGAATTCCTTTGTCTATTGAAACTGCTCTCCGTAGTATTGGTAAAGTTTCCGCGCTTATGTTGGCTATGTTTCTGTAGGTTTAATGCTAGTGAACTCGGTAAATCTACTTACCCGATAACTTTACGAAGCAAAGTTCATGATTTCATCAATATTTGTCTATCTGGGTTATGCTTATGCAACTATCAAAGTTTTGGCGTTTGAGAGATAGATAGTTATAAGCAAGATAGAGGAATAAACGGAAGGATCCTGTTCTTTAATAGATACTTTCGTTCCACTAGTGTCACAGTTGTTAAAATAATAGTTTTGGAGCTAGGGTGACTCATTCGATTTTTATTACTTACCTTCGTAGCCTGTAAAAATCTTTACCCTTCTTTTGTCTTTGGGTAGTAAAAAAAATCAAGGAACAATCTAACACAAATTGACTTAGTTCTAAACTCCGCCTATTGAATCACTTTATAACATTCATTTTGTATTGTATTGAATGTGTACTAGACATAAACTTACTTAAACAAAACAAAGAAACGTTACAAAGTGTTGCTATACAACTGCGTAGTGTGCGTAGTTAAATGTTTATTGTTTTTTTGGTTGCGTGTGTTTAATTAATTTGTTTTTGTATTAGATGGTCACTTAATTATTTTTTTTGTTATTAATTTCTCCTTCTTTCTTTCTTTTATTGTTATGTTTTTGTAATGTCTTTGGTATTCGTGATTTCACTCATAATAGGGGCCACAGAAAATCAGCGTCGTGGGTAGTGGCTCGCCACGCCGCGGCATCATGCTGAGTGGTACTCTATTTGACACTATTTGATACTGTCTTACTTCTTTTTTATTTTGTTGTTTTATTTTTCATGTTGTATATGTATTGGGTCAAATATTGTCAATAAAATTATTTCTATTCTATTCTTCTATAAATGGAGACATACATACTTAAACACATAGAAAACATCCAACACCCAAGAACAACGGGACTGCTAGCTTCGTTAATTCAGGCTCACTTAAGGCGAACCGCGTCATCTAAAAAAAAGCCGGTCAAGTGTGAGTCGGACTCGCGCACCGAAGGTTCCGTACAAAATTGTAATTAGCAAATAGTTAATTCATGTGATTGCGTCTTGAACACTACAAACTTTAACTTTGCCGTTGGAAAACTGTTGTCTTCATACATCAAAATAGGTCGCGATCAGTTTACCAAGTGAAAAAATTTTTTTCAGTGCAATTTTTTGATTCTAGGTTGGGAAGTAAGTATTCTATAGGATTTTATTGCCCCGCGAAGTGTTAAAAAATAAGTAGTGCGTTGACCTAGAAGCTTGATTTTTTTAACAGCATCGGGGGACCGCAGAAAATATTTTATTTTAATTTCAACTTGATACCTCTATGCTCTCCTGAGAAAAAAAAACTTGACAAACACTCAGCAAGACGGACAACAAAGAGATCCTATAAAAGGGTTCCATTTTTCATTTGAACATACATAACCCTAAAAAAGACCAATACAGCTACACATCGCATGCCACGTTTAGTAATTTAACTAACCCTAACCATCCGCCGACCGGACGTTGCGTGTGGAAACGTCGCGTAATCGGTTCTAAACTTTCAACTTTTCCCCCTTGGTAACAAAATACCTTATTATTTCATGCTTTCAGTCACGGCACCTAGAAAGTAGACCGGGTCCTAGTGACCTTTCTCTTCGACCTATCGACCTATGATCATATCGTATATTGGCTGCCACAGGGTGAATGTAAAACTCTATTTGTAAAGCTATTTGAGATATTGGGTTATTTTATTTTTAAATAAATCAGAAAGTTTGCTGGCTTGGGACGGGATGGCAGATAGAAAATAATACATATCGACTCTATAAAGTCTGTTTGACACATAACCTCAAATATTAACCAAGCGTGTTTGTATTATTAATAATGTATAACGAATAGTTATTTCATCTTAAAATTTACATGAAAATAATGATCTAGTGTATAAATCATTGCAAAGACCTCACTTGATCTGTAAAAGTACGCGATTATCGAGTAATCATAGTGAATTGGTTCGTTTGGTTTTGTTTACATCTTTTGCAAGTTCAATTGACACAGACTTTATACAGTGTGTAAATGGTATACGGGCGTTTATTAAAACTGGACATAGATTAAGACTCTACTAATCATTAACAGAAATAATTATTTTGATTACGCTAACGTATGCACCGTTATTAATTTTTGAACATACTATCGACCCGCAATGTACATCGAAGTCCATCTGTTAGGTAAGTACATAATGTTTACTTGTGAAAATGTGTATTTCGGCTTAAGTAGCCTCAGCTTTAATAATACTTAACTTTGAAACGTCATTAATTGCGTTTTTAATTCATTGCATTTTTCGTTATACATTGCGTGTTAAATTATTTTGTATGGTTGTTTTTTTTTAAATTAATTTTAATAAAATCTGCCTAAATGTGCTCAGTAGGGGTTGTACTAACCACAGTCAAAAGGAACGCCCGTATACCATTTACACACTGTATACTAATATAATCCTTACTAATACATATTATAATTGTGAAAGCGTGGATGTTTGTCATGCTTTCACGTAAAAACTACTTGACCAATCATCATGAAACTTTGTACACATATTTTGGGAGGTACTAGAAGTAGGTAACATAGGATGTTTTTTATTAAAAAAAAATTGTAGCGGGCGAAGTTGCTGGCGGGTCGCTAGTATAATATAATTACATGCGATAGTAACTCTGTTTCGAAGACATTGTAGCGATGGAGAAGAAGTGAAG
The DNA here is from genome assembly GCA_949316455.1 of Acleris holmiana. NCBI lineage: Eukaryota > Metazoa > Arthropoda > Insecta > Lepidoptera > Tortricidae > Acleris > Acleris holmiana. The sequence goes on along the minus strand of OX438777.1, from coordinate 4,577,233 downwards.
AAGAGAGAGCTTTTAGTGGTGGTAGGACCATCCGGATCGCTACCACCGTTTTATACTTGAACCTACCGCTGCGCAGCAGTGTTCGCATTGTTGTGTTCCAGTGTGATTACATCCATAGAGGCATTCCATTTTAGTCCTCAGGGTTGGCAACGCATTTGCTCTATTTTACTCTGTAATATACCTTTGACGTGATTTTGTATCTTCAATGTTACGATAGCTCTCATTTACTTGAAAGAAAGAAAGAAAGAAAGAAAGAAAGAAAGAAAAAAAGAAAGAAAGAAAGAAAGAAAGAAATAAAGAAATAAAGAAAACATTTATTCGCAACAATAACACATCAAATAACATAAACAAGGAAAAGAGAACAGAGAAGTGATATTTGTCGCAAAACGGTCCCAACTCATCATGTGCTGGCTGTGAAGCCAACGCTGGTCTTCCGTCGGGACCGCTCGGTGAAAACACGGAAGGTGACACAGACATTACAAATAATTAAAGAAACAAATAAAAAGCAGAGTTGAAAAAAAAATTAAACAATAAAAACGAAACGAGTGTGTCTGTGGTCCATAATAACAGGCAGTTATGGCGGCCGTGTTAAAAACCATACCTAAATACGTCAAAATAAATAAATAGGGGTAGATTCTAATCTCAGCCCAGGGCCGAAAACCTAGCGTTCTTTTTATCTGTTACTAGCTGTTGCCCCCGACTCCGTCCACTTAAATGTCGTTATCGCTACAAACGGAGGTAAAGTAATCTCCATACCAAATGTACGCAAAGGCTCTGACGGCCATATTAAGTCGTTGTTTTGCGGAAAATAGCCCGCCACAACATTACCAAATTTCGTCGAAATCGGTTTAGCAGTTTAGTCGTGAAAGTGTTACAAACAGACGGACAAAGTTACTTTCACAGTTATAGTATTAATTGATAAGTAAGGATGGCTAAGAGATTAGTTCCTGATTCGTCGGATTCCTGATTCGCCGGATTCTTGTTTCGCCGGATTCTTGCTCGTCGGATTCTTGTTTCGTCGGAAATATTAACATACAATAAAATTACTTTAGTAAAGAAAATATGTAGTTATATTTATTATTGAAGTATGAATTAACATTTTGTTGCCACTATCGGACATATCTTAAATTATCTACTTAGAAATGGGTTCGATTCATATTTTAAAATAAATTACGATTTTCCTCATGATACTATCCATATTATAATAATATTCACTCACTACAAAACAATTTAAACATTCTATAACTGTTATTCTTTCTTAGATGTAGTTATTGACTATAGTCAGGAAGTAGTTAGCTATGGTGTTTAAACATTCTTTATCTGTTACGGTATTAAATTAAGGACAATTTTTTTTTTTATTTATGTACCGAATTATCTGCCTTTTATTTAATAGATAGGTAAAGCCGCGATATTTCTAAAGTTTTCCTTAAACATAAAAATCCGACGAAGCAAGAATCCGGCGAACAAGAATCCGGCGAAACAAGAATCCGGCGAATCAGGAACTAATCGGCTAAGATAAAGCTGTTGTTCGGGTGTTTTAGGATTTGTCTTAGTTAAAGAACTTCTAAGGCAATAAGCGCGATATCCTCAGTGACGGGATAGAAGGCGGTCGATTTTACCAGCCAAGATTAAATCAAGTTTCAGATACTTAGGTAACTAACGACTTTATCTTGGTCCATAGTTCTTTACGAGTTTACATATTTTGAATGTGTCTGCGACTTGTCCCCCGGAACTGTATCAAAAAAATGCTCTAAAAAACTAAAAATGTCTTCAAAGAGCAAGAAATAACTTCTTTTAAAATGATACGTAAAAAAATAGTCCAGCTGAATCCGGCTTTAGGTTTAAAATATTATGGGACGGCGACTTCACCTGGACTGCCCTATACCCTATCATTTTAAAAGAAGTTATTTCTTGCTTTTTGAAGATGGCTTTTAGTTTTTTAAATCATTTATTTTATTTCATACCCTTTAGTGATCATAATAATGTCAATCATAATATCGCACCTTTGGTAGAACAAGGGCAAAATATAATGACCAGGTTAGCTTAGTACGAAACACCAAGCATTGGCCCGATGGCGTAACTATTAGATATTTCAATATCGTCGCTCCAAAAAACTCGACAAGTCCCGTCACAAAGTTCAAACCACGCTAGCCTCTACCTTTAAAATTATTCACCAAAATGTCCGCTCAATATGTGGTAAAACTGCGTTACTGGATTTGGTGTTGAGTGCTGAAAACCCGGATGTACTGGCCTGCAGCGAGACCTGGTGCAAGCAATCAGAGATTGAGCGAGTTAGGTTATGTGGGTACGAACTGGCAAATAGCTACTGCCGCACGCGCATCGCGCATGGCGGCGTTGCACTATTCACACGGGCTGATATTCAATATCGCCAGCGAAACGACTTGCAAAGCCTGGCTGTTCAATTTCATTTTGATTTTTCCGCTATTGAAATCTGTCAATCTAATTTAATTATTGTTGTTATGTATCGCACCGGTAATGGTGATTTTGACATTTATCTAGAAAATCTTGAAATATTGTTAGGTAGGCTTACAGATGAAAACAAAAGATTTATTTTAGTCGGCGACCAAAACGTAGATTTTCTTTCAGAAAATAGGTTACGAAGACGGGTGGACGAAACATTGAAAAGTTTTAACTGTAAAAACTGCATTAATTTTCCGACCCGTGTGTCTGCGCACAGCTCGAGCTCCATAGACTGCGGAGTTGTTCCCTGCGACCGCGGCGACGTCACGGCGGCGCCTCTGGACACCGTCGTGAGCGACCACAACGCTCAGCTGTTCACGTTAGCCTTACTACCACCTAGCCGTGGCGAACAGAACTCTTTCATTCAAAAGAGATTATTTAAGGATGAATCTATATTTGCATTTAGTATTGACATTAATAATTATGATTGGAATTTTATTTACAATAATTCAATTGACATTAATCACAGATTTACCAAATTATTTAATATTATGACTCGTTACATTGAACTACATTTCCCAATTAAAAATATATTAATAAAAAAGAAAAAACATTTACCTTGGTTGACAGACACCCTCTCGCAATACATTCTAAATTATAATGATTTAACAGACATGAAACGTCAATACCCCGACAATGCTGTATTGACGGACTCCATTTCTCGCTATTCTTCACTTATTAGATCAGAAACGTTAACTGCACGTCAAAACTATACCGAGAGGCGTATTATTGATAGTACGAATCCATCGAAAGAAATATGGCGTGTAGTCAGCGAGGAGGTATCCACTAAGAAAGGGAGTCATATTATTTCTTTAAATGATGCAAATGGTGTCAAGATACAACCTAGCAAAGTCCCGGAATGCCTCAACCAGCATTTTCTTACGGTCGCGTCAAAGTTTGTGGTGCAAATGGACAAATGTAGTAGTATGCGTTACCTCGAGAATTTCCTACGAGATGCCGATGTCCCTGACCTCGAGCTGCCCGCAGTCTCGCTCGCGGACCTGGACCGCGCGCTGCGCTCCATGCTGAAGGCGCACGCCACGCTCGACGTGTACGACATGTCTCTGGACTTACTCCTGTGTGTCTGGCCAGTCATGTCGGGTTTATTGGTAGAACTTATAAATTGCATGTTCAAAACCGGCGTATATCCCGACGTACTGAAAAGCACACGAGTGTGTCCAGTATATAAGGGAAAGGGAGAAAGGTGTTCTGTGGATAATTACAGACCCATAACTATAGTGCCCAATATTTCAAAAATTATTGAATCGATTTTGTCAAACTGTTTAATGCGGCATCTTGAGACAAATGACTTACTGACTGACAAACAATATGCTTACAGGTGCAACAGATCCACTACAGCGGCAGCCCGTGAAATCTATGACTGTATTGCTACAGCTCTAGACGACAAGTACAAAGTGGCAGGGATCTTTTGTGACTTGTCAAAAGCATTTGACATTATTGATAACGATTTGCTACTTGAGAAAATTAAGCGGTACGGCATTGGAGGGACGGGTTATGCATTGTTTAAATCCTTCTTAAGCAGCAGAAGGCAGACTGTTCAAGTAAAAATTTGGGGGAAAATCTTAAGATCGAAAGCAGGGAACGTAGAAGTTGGTATTCCGCAGGGGTCGGCGCTTGGAAATACCCTATTTTCAATATTTATCAATGACCTCCCATCCTCTGTCGCCGAAGGTCTTACGGTGCTGTTTGCCGACGACACCACGGTGGTCGTGAGCGCGTGCACCTACGAGCGACTTGAGCAGAGAATAGCTAGCGTATGCGCGCACCTTCACAAATGGTTCTCTGCGAATGGCCTCGTCCTCAATGCCACGAAGTCTAGCGTGATGTTGTTCGCAGCCGGAAACACCGCTGCGATCCCGCCCTTCCAGAGCCCAATACCGCATTGCACGTCATGTTCTTTTCTCGGGTTTACATTAGATGCTAAGCTAAATTGGAAAAAACCACGTGTCTAATCTGTGTGCGAAGCTTAGTAGTGCAGTATTTGCACTACGCAAGCTTAAACCAATAGTTTCTGAAAATGCACTGCTCCAAGTATATTTTGCTTATTTCCACTCCATTTTATCATATGGCACAATTCTTTGGGGTAACTCAGTAGACTCTAAACATGTTCTCACGTTGCAGAAAAGGGCTCTTCGTATACTGGCAGGTGTAAAACCGAGGCACTCGTGTAGGGAACTGTTTAAGAAATATGGAATAATGACGCACTATTCACAGTATGTTTTTGATGTAATAATGTATACTCGTCGCAACTTAAATCAATTTAAACGTGTGAACATCCCCGGCAGGGTTACCCGGCAAACGGGCCGCCTCCAGCGTGTGCCGCGGCGGTTGGCGCTGCTCGACAAAAACCCGCGCGTAATAGGGCCCGCTTTCTATGAGCGTCTACCCGCAGACGTAAAAAACGAATCTTCAGACGCAAAGTTTGGTCGCCGACTTAAAAATCTGTTATTGACGAAATCACTATATTCTGTCAAAGAATATAGTGACGACTAGATAATATATTGTTAATTTATTATTTTTATTACTTTAATTTATATTCTGAATTGTGACATTTAAAATTTTATTGTATTTTTGACATTTTCTGACTGTAGCATTTGAGCTATATATATATTTTTTAGTGTTTTATTTCTATTTTAAAATTGAGTACTTTTTGCTTTTGTACACTTTGACATTATTTATTTTTACATTTTTATTTTTACTTTATTTTTTTACACTGACGATCTTATTGTGAATTCATTATAACTATGCGAAATGTAATAATGTAATTTCCAATACGAAATAAATGACTACCTACCTACCTACAATGTGACTAAAGGGGCAATTATGCCCTTGTCCACTAGAACAAAGGGCACAATTGTACAATGTGACTAAAGGGGCAATTGTGCCCTTGTTCTACCGAAAGTACGATATGTCATCCATGTATATTTATTCCTATTAAATTTTAGGAGTTCCCTCGATTTCTCCAAGATCTCATCATCAGATCTTGACATGCTGGAAATGAGACCAACTAGAATTTATACCCAATCGAACAAAAAATATTGGGTTCGGAAAAAAAAAATTGAACTTGTGATAAAACCTATTTTATCTGTTATCATGTTCTGGCCACGGATGCCTATTTACCATTCATTTTCAATTAGTTAAAAGTCCAAGACTATCAAACATAGTTCTACCAGATTGCATAGTATCGCTAAATCAAGCCTTTCAGGTATTCAACTAATTAGTAGGTACTTTAATCTTTGAAATGAATTGGTTCGGGTTTGAGTGGAAATTCGGGTACGAACCTTTTTGGGTTGTTGAAAAAGTTTGTAATCTGCAAATGAATCGTAATCAATATTCCTCAGTTCAAGGGTTAGGACACACAAGCAAGGATAGGCTCTTAGTTATCCAACCTTAATATTAAAGATGTGAAAGTTCTTTGAAAGAATTTTATATAGAGATAGCTTAAGGCCCGAGAATCTTCATAGCATACTCAGTGCTGTTGAGTTTGCTTGTGGTGACTCGTGGCGCGTATTGTTGAGGCACACACACATACAAGCCGAGCGATATACCTTTCTTTAAAGACCAACCACCGTTTTTACTGTTAACGTGTGTGTGTGAATCAAGTTCTGTATCATTGTTAGGTTAGAGTTACCACTACACATAAGCATCAAGTAACTTATAGCATCATGCGATTGTTAAACGTTTTTCCCTGAAATCAAATTTGATCTTCAAGTGCGAAGAGGCTTTATATTAAGCGTCAGAAGTACGATTGAAATACGTTTTGTTAAAGGAATTGTAGTGGTCCTTTTTGAGAGTACTTTGGGAAAGTTCTATACAAAACCGTTTACTGTAAGCGAGGTTCCAGGTTTAGGGATTATTGTCCAAATATTGGGGTGAGCAGAAAGAAAAGAGAGTTTATTTATTTAGTTTTCCTTTTGTTGAACAGACATGACATGTAAGTTCATTTGTAAAGCTATCGGCCAGTTCGTCAAGTGACAGATTTCTAAGCGTTTTATTAATTTTTGTGTCACAACGGATCTTTTTTAACTTTTTGTTGTTTTTATTGTTAACTATGGCCCAACTATTTGGTCCTTACCCTTATGTCGAATCTTAACACTATTTTCTGTACAGGTCACACTCAAAAATTAAGCTAAAAACCGTCGCAGAGATAGAAATTATTATATTCCGATTTAAATTTGATTTCAAATGAAATCAACGCAAGCCCAACTCCTACTTGACCACATTTTAGTATTTGTTGTTTTTCTTTAGAGTTTGTACTATAATCATACCACCATTGGACGGTTACCGAGGGAATAGCGAAAAACTACTTCTATGCGGACGGAGTCGCTCGCAAAAGCTAGTATGTTATAAATTGTACTGCGATGACATGGTGTCAAGAATGAATCCTTATCTTGCGTTTCCTTCGAGTCATTCTTCGCTGGTGAAATGTAAAACCATCCAAGCTTTATGGTTAAGAATTCACATTCCAATTTGTGAAATCGATCAATTTAGGGTGATTGTGTCATCAGCCTATAATTGGGTGCCCTCAGAACTTCTGTTTCCATTCAAATAGGGACGCGATTCGCATCGACCATCCTTTCAGCTGGTTAGCATCGGGTCTAAGTATGTAATTGGGACTAAAAGAGTTACTTTCAAAAAAGTATTTACTTTTTACTTATTGATTTTAGATCTAGCTTAGTAACAATTGGTTTAGCCCACCTTCGACATTGAAATCATATTGATAACGATCAACACTTTAAAAATAAGGGCCGTATTATTATATTATATATCTACTGGTATCTAATCTAGGTGATGGCCCCAATGTCGGACACTTTTAGCTGACGGCACTAATATTAGACACTGAACTTTTTTTTCTTATTTTTTATGGCAATGTCACACGAGCGCTCAGGCCACCGGACAGTAAGTGAAATCTGAGACCCATAGACATTTGAATCTCAAGACTGCAATACTAATGGCCGTATTAATTAACTCGTCTCAGTTTAAATGCCCATCTCAAGATACGTTAAAGTAAACGTCAAACCATAGAAAACTGTCATTTTTGACGTAACTGAGACGGGCATTTAAATCGAGATCTGTTTATTAATACGGGCCTAAGAACTCAAATGCGTTGCCAGCCCTGATGACTCGCTCTACTATAGTAATTTAATTTCACCGGTTGTCTTATCCCCACACCGATAAGATGGTCCTACCACCACTAAAAATCACACGGTTATAAGTTGATTGTTCCAAAACAAATGAACAACCCTTATTTTCAGTAAAATAAGAATCAAATGTCCATCATTGGTCCTTGGCCATCCCACGCCACAAAGATTTTACGAATTCTATTTAAACTCCCTAATGTCTTAACACGCTCGTGTCTCGATAAGTGAAAGTGATTGCCAAATGACCAATCGATTGGTGCGGACCCAAACAAATTGGTCTCGCTAAAAAAAAACCGCTTCAACCTAACGCGGTCTTGTACTTTTTGTGCCTCAGTAAGCCGGTCATTTCGCTTTTGGCAGAGAAATTGGGTTACGTTCGTTTATATCTACATCTCTCCTACTATTATAAAGAGGAAAGATTTGTGTTTTTATATGTTTGTAACGAATAAACTTAGAAAGCACTTGACCAATTCAAAAAATCTTTCACTAGTAGAATGCTATATTATCACTGAGGCCCGATTCGACCAACCTTTTATACCGGGGTAAACGCTTACTCTAAGATTAGTAATGTCAAAAAATGACAGTTTTCTATGGCATTTTGACATTACTAATCTCAGAGTAAGCTTTACCCCCGTGTAAAAAGTTTGGTCGAATCGGGGCTGAGTAACATAGGCTTTGGTTTAATTTTCTACGGCGACGGAGTAACGCGACGGCAGGCAACAGTTATTATGTGATAAATTTGTTTAGGGATTAAACGTTTTATGACCGGTTGGTTATACATTGGGTGATCGCACCAAAGTTGGACACTTTAAGCTGACAGGCACCAATAATGGACACTTTACTCTTAATTCAAAGATCATAAGGTTATAATTGATTGTTGCAAAACAAATGAATAAGAGTCAAGTGTCCATCATTGGACCTTGTCCATTATTGGTTCGATCACCCTATATAGTAATCCAGGGATATCGTATTTTGTCTGATACCTTCGTATTATTCATGCTTTCTTTACTATGCTTCAGTAGGTACCAAGTTATAATTATTGTGTAATAAAAACCCTCCTCCTTTTTCATATTTTCGTCTCGATACATTATTTAATTTTCATCGGAATGACAAAGTTGTAATTAACAATACCTACCTGTTTCTGTGCTTAAATTAAATAATAAAGTAAATCATTTGTTTATCATTATCAGAATAAATTTCTGGTCAAAACGAAATGTGTGTAAACAAGAATGTGTCAAGACAAGAATTTTTCGAAACAATATTTAGATCTTCGGATCTCACTGATAATAAATAAGTCATTTTAAAACTTATTTATGCGGCGAGTTTCTTTACTTTTGGGCCCCGCGTTTATATCAAAAAAGCGTTATGATATCAAACCCAAAAGGGGGGCCCGCTCGTAGACAAAACTGCCGCATAAATTGATTTTAAACATACTCATTTGTCGTTGGGTGAGATTCAGAAATCGGACTAAAAGAGGCGTAGACTGCTCATTGCAATTCTCAAAACACAGCTTGAGAAACCATTAGAAGCACCCCCATTGACTTTTTTCTTTTTGGGCTATTATTAAAGTCTAATTTAAGTTCACTTTTCGATTCAACAACTTTATGAATTAATGGGGTTACCAAGGGGGTTACCATGACACCGTAGAGTTTTCTTTCCATTCTATATTTATTATTTAGATTATGGGGTGGCAGGTTTGAAAAAAAATCTATTTGCATTGACAAAAAGCCTTTTATTATAGCCAGCTTGAACAAGCAGCCCCACTTTAATATTTCGTCACTCATTTTGGTCTCTACTGTCAAGAAAATAAAAAGGTAATAAGGAAAGTTATATAAACAAGGACCTACAAGTATATGATTGTTATTTTAGTAACATAAAATAACCATTCGCAACGATTGGTATTCGGGTCATTCTTCTTTTTTACCGACAATTACCTGTCCTCATTTTACCATACGTTATCAGTTAGAGTATTGATTATTAATGTTTTAGTGTTTGAATATACGTCCAAACATTTATTCATCTATTAGTACTAAATAATCTTTCACTTTCTCTGTCCAGTGTTTTTTTTTATAAGTTTGTTTTTCATAGATTCGCGTGACAGAGTAGTAATACAAAATTTAGTCTCCTCTGAAAACGGCCACTCTGTCACAGTATATTCTGAAAAAACACCATAAAGAAAAAACATTATCGCCACCGAAATAATCATTAATTAGTCCATATAAAAATTCACGCAACGTATTTTAAAAACCAAAATTAAAACCATTGTTATCGATAGTTGAAAAACGCGTTTAGTGGTGGTAGGACCCTGTGCAGGGTCCGTCCGGATCGCTACCACCATCTTATCCATTAACCACCCGCCAAGCAACAGTGTTCGCATTGTTGTGTTCCGGTGTGGGGATAAGACAACCGGTGAAATTACTAGCATAGAGGCATTCCATCTTAGTCCTCAGGGTTGGAAACGCATTTGAGGTCTTGGAAATATAGTCTTGAGAATTCAAATGTCTATGGGTCTCAGATTCCACTTACCATCAGGTGGCCTGAGTGCTCGTGTGCCTTCCCCTTAACATAAAAAAAAAAAAAAAAAAAAAAACGCAAAATATAGAAAAATGACGATGTATTGTCGGTAAGAAAGTAGAACGACCCATTCAACATTTCTGTTCCTTTGCTAACCCTCTTATTCTTAAATGCAAACTAAGTAGCTGAAGTGTAAATAAAGTATTATTTGTCTTTATCTTTCAATGTGAGTTAAGATTTTGACTAATTTGTTGTGCATAACGGGGTAAATCTAATAAAAAATACGCCGCGTCGTCTTAAATTATTACTAGCTGAAGCCCTCCACTCCGTCCGCGTAGAAAAAAACATGGCAAATGTTACTCAGTAATAATAGCATTCTACTGGTGAAAGAACTTTTCAAATCGCTCCACTATTTCCTGAGTTTAACTTTATTCATTACAAACATACAAGACTTTCCTTTTCACAATATTTGTGTCAATGACCATTTTATCAATTGATTTACTTGATTCCTATGCCTACATATTATATTAAATTGATAAAAACCTGAGATACAAAGCCAAAGAAGACGGCTAACTGCAATGTACTGTAACTGTATGTATGTATGAGTTATCAGCTTTCCCTCTATCTGTCAGCTTTTCATTTTTCTGAACAAAATTTCACATCAAATGTTAAAATTCATGGTCTTCGTTTTATTTCTGACACTATGTTATTTAACAAAAAATAATCCTTATGATGAAGCCTTTCGATCGGTATGATAAAGATACAGGGTAATTATTTACCTCGTGTAACGGGTTTGATTCCCGGTTCAACCATGTAATTATTTAAATATGTATGAATGCAGTTTAAATTGTTGTTTAAATTAAAGGAATGTCTTCTTTCAGTAAAATGTTCCATCTACAATATTCAAGGTACTTTCCTTCCATGTGGCATAGCCGTGGGACGCCCTGTAGATACATCCACAAAGCCTTGTTTTACTTATCCGCGTATTCCGCAATCTGCAACCTCAGACAACATAATTGACTTTAAACAATTAAATTAGCAGCGTTAAAATCTGCTTCATTCAGCCGTATAATAGTATCAATTATTTCCTTCAGTCGGGAATTTTGCTCGCGGTTTTATAATTGCATTTCAGACACAAAGCTTTTGAACTTGCCTCCGCATTTATACTTACTTGCACCTACGGCTAGAGAACGCTGCGGAAATGTGTTTTACTGTTTGTTTTATATTTACGGCTAGCGACGTATTACAGTTGTAAAATAATAAACTACTTGTTAAATGTGTAAGTAACTCTGTCTGTCTGCCTGTTTGTTACGCTTTCACGGATAAACTGCTGAGCTGAGTTTGAGTACTTGATGTCCTGAAAAATTGGACAGGTCCTGAGAGAATAGCGATAATTAACTTCTACGCGGACGGAGTCGCGAGCTAAAGTAATTAAGAACAAAGTAACGAGAGTAATTTGGACCAGGTTTTGGAATACAGATTTACCTACTTACATGCATTTGGAAAACATAATTGCACTACACGATAAATACAACAAAGACACTAAATTGTGAAATCATGTGAACGTAGTAACTTTGTCTATATGTTACGCTTTTACGGCTAAACGAACGGGTTCATTTTACCGCGAGTGGCTAATCATATGTATATACAACTATAAATTAATAAACGAATTCTACGCAGATGGAGTTGAAGCAAAAGATAATCATACTAATATTATAAATGTGACAGTTTGTATGGATGGATGTTGTTACCTACTCAATCACGCCAGAGCGGCTGAATGGGTCCGGATGGAATTTGGCACACAGATAAATCTATAGTCTGGAATAGGACATAGGCCAATTTAAATCCTGCAAATTGTACAGGGCCCGAGGGAATATCCAAAAAACTTAAAAATTCTTACCGCTCAAGGGGGCGATTTTTGAAGCTCACCGACGACAAATGACTGACTTTGAAATCAATTTGTGCAGCGATAAAATCTACGAGCGGGCCCACCTTTTAAATTGAAATAGAAATAGAAACATTTATTCGACGATCACAAGAAAAAAAAATCAGTTCAAAGATTACACATAATAAAAGTAATTGGCAACAAACTACACATTAAACAAAAAAGAAACTAATTGAAGAGAAAACAATTATAGCATAGTGTTGCCATGAGTGGTCCTGTGATGTCGAAAATGACACCACTCAGCACTGTGTCACGGCATCAACCGCGACGCTGATTGCTTTTGGATTTATATCATTACTCCTTTATCATATCAAATCCAAAAGTTGGGCCCGCTCGTAAATTAAATCGCTGCACAAATTAATTTTAAAGTTACTCATTTTACGTCAGTGAGCTTCAAAAATTGCCTCCCATGTTTGATTTTCACTTGAAACTTATTTATTTTGCATAGTGGCACTTTTGAATTAAAGCTTGCCGCTTTTCCCCAAAATAGAGGAAAATATTGTTCAAATAGACGTGTGAGGTGGTCGCACGTTCGGCAAACAATTAACAATTTGCTACTAGGACTGCCAGTTGGTTAGTCCCGGGATGGACAGACGTTGTTAGTGTTAACGAGCATCACCACTAACAAATGGACACTCATGTTTGAGTGTTTCACGTCCAAACTGGCGAGACAGATAGTGCAAGACGTACTTGTAGTTATTATAGTGTTAGTTTCTAATGTTCGCAAAACTAAAGTTTCGTCGAGAAGGACATTAATAAATTTCAACATTTCAGAAAATAACCTATAGTAATGGTACCAGTAATGGACTGGAAAAGCACCAATGATGTACACTCGATTCTTATTTTAAGGAGATATTACATAACATCACGCCTTCATTCCCAAAGTGGGGTAAGCAGAGCTGCAGAAATACCAACAACTCTTAAAATAAGTGTTTACATACATACACATACATAACATCACGCCTTCATTCCCAGAGTGGGGTAGGTAGAGCTACAGAAATACCAACAACTCTAAAAAGACTTGTTTATAATTCTGTAACCACATTTTGCACGATCAGGCCAAGAAGTTTACTAGTGTATTAGTGACAGGTTGCAAGCCCATCGCCTAACAGTACTACAAGCCCTTATTCCCTTAGTCGCCTCTCACGACATCTACGGGAAGACATGGAGTGGCACTATTCTAACCCGGCAACCACACGGGACACGGGAAATAATTGTTTATAATTCTATAAGCACATTTTGCATAATCCGTCCAAGAAGTTTACTAGTGGATTAGTGACAGGTTGCAAGCCCATCGCCTAACAGTACTACAAGCCTTTATTCCTTTAGTCGCCTCTTACGATATGGAGTGGCACTATTGTAACCCGGCAACAACAAGGGAGTAAGAAGATAAAGGTTTATTAATTTATTTTTCAACAGTCAATTAACAGCTATACATCTTTGATTTAAGAGTTAAGTATTTATTGTAGGTACCTGTCACCTAAAAGTATGCAACACATTAAAACGAAACAGCAAGATTACTCGTAGCAAGATTAATGAAAACTTTTTAATTCGACGCAACTATATTATCCGATGAGTTTAAGTACTCCCGTCAGAGCGCACATACTCACTTTAGCTCGTGAATTCTCAATTAGGCAGCACTTTTAAAGAGTTGAGAATAAAACGGTTATCATACGGAAAAAGTAATCTAACTCATTAAAGGTGTCCCAAAATTTACGCAAGATTTACCATAGTACTCTTTATACGTTACTTACTAAGTGACTAGCTTTTTCAAGTTCCAGATATTAAAAGGGGCAGATTTATAGCAGTCAATTAGTTTTATCCATTTCCCTGACTAGAACTTGGTAGATTCAAAGAAAGAAAAACTTAAATTACTGGCAAACAACAAAATTCAGAGTAATACGCAGAAAACGCTCATTTATAGCTGTGAAAACCTGTAACAAGCTGTGCGGTTAAAAACCTGTAACAAGCTGTGCAGTTAAAAACCTGTAACAAGCTGTGCAGTTAAAAACCTGTAACAAGCTGTGCAGTTAAAAACCTGTAACAAGCTGTGCAGTTAAAAACCTGTAACAAGCTGTGCAGTTAAAAACCTGTAACAAGCTGTGCAGTTAAAAACCTGTAACAAGCTGTGCAGTTAAAAACCTGTGACAAGATGTGCAGTTAAAAAACTGTGACAAGATGTGCAGTTAAAAACCTGTGACAAGATGTGCAGTTAAAAACCGATAACAAGCTGTGCAGTTAAAAATTGTAAATATCCAAACATTGTTATTAAACGCTGTTGGTTTTCCGAATAATATAAATAGAAATTAATGTAGTCACGAAATGATCCTAACTCAGCGTAATGTTGGCATAAAAGTAAGCGCTGGTCTTCCGTTGGAACCATCAGGATTAAACCACGGAAGGTTCATTAGGTAATTGAAAATAAGACATAAATAAAAAAATGACAATAATAAATTAAAAAAGAACATTCCAGCGCAACATACTCTTATAGTAAACAGCAGCTACGGCCTCCCTTTTTACCTATGTCGGGCAAATAAAAATCAATAGACATGATTTTTAAACCTTTAAAACTCTGAAACAAGCTGTTTTACATGAGGAAGCATATCTCTATTCTTGTTTATTTTCGAATTCCATTATGTTTCTGCGTAGTCTAGAAATTACATTGATAAACTCGTAAAACGATGCCACGCGATGCACTGCCGGACTATTATGTGAGACCTGTTTAACCACTATACTATCATGAAGCACGTGGTAGAGAGTTCGATTGCCGTTGAGCTAAGATTCTGCAGCAAACCCTTCTTGCTTTTGACTCGTTTCCGTATTGTCAACGTTTGTTGCTTTTGACAGTAATGGCGGCCGAGTTGAAAACAATATTACAATTAGCTTAGCCGTTAAGAAATTTAAATACTGGTAGGGTGATGGCACCAGTGTTAGACACTATAAGCTGACAGGCACAAAAAATGGACACTAAACTCTTAATTCAAACAACATACGGCCATCAATTGATTGTTGTAAATCAAATGAATGCCCTTAGCTACAGTAAAATATCCAGTTTTTTTTTAATGATAAGGAGAAGGCACTCGGACACTCAGGGCACCTGATGGTAAGTGGAATCTGGGAGCCATACACATTTGAATTCTCAAGACTATAATCCTAAGACCTCAAATGCATTGCCAACCCTGAGGACTAAGATGGAATGCCTCTATGCTAGTAATTTCACCGGTTGTCTTATCCCCACACCGGAACACAACTATGAGAACACTGTTGCTTGGCGGGTGGTTAATGGATAAGACCATGGTAGCGATCCGGACGGACCCTGCACAGGGTCCTACCACCAGTGTATATCATTGGTCCCTGACCATTACTGGTTCCATCACCCTAAATGTACATACATACATACTATCAAGCCTTTATTCCCAGAGTGGGGTAGGCAGAGCTACAGAAATAACAACAACTACAAAAAGACCTGTTGGTAATTCTGTAATCACATTTTGCACAAACAGGCTAAGTTGTTTATCAGTGTATTAGTGACAGGTTGCAAGCCCATCGCCTAACAGTACTAGAAGCCCTCATTCCTTTAGTCGCCTCTTACGACATCCACGGGAAGATATGGAATGGCACTACTCTAACCCGGCAACCACAAGGGGAATATATACCGGGTGTTGCCTGTAACAGGAGCAATATGAGGATGAGGGATTGTTTCCACACCACAAACGTAACAACATATTTATTCTACAACTTTTGAAAATAACTTATTGTAAACTAAATATTAATGAATTTAGATTTTCTAAGCAAGCAATGTATTGCGTAAACTACGAAGTTGCTAGGCTGACAGTACATGTCAACTAGGCTATAATTATTGGATGGAGTACATTGAAAATACTATTTAGTTTGTTCGAAAATATCCCAATAATAAATTACATATTGTTTTAAAGTTGTAGAACAAATGTTGTTACGTTTATAGAGTAGAAGCGGTATATAACTCATTTTAAACCGGTATTCATAATACCGGTATATCCCAGAGATAAACCCACATTACATGCAGTAAATAAATAGGTCTAAGCAACGCCGTGAACGCAGTCTAAACAGCAATATTGCAGTCTTTTCCATATAAAACGCTCACGTAAATAAGAAAGTAAGTTCATACATTAATCTATACGCTGTAAGCCCCCAGGGCAGGAGCGCGTGGGAGCCTCGGCCCCGCGGCAACCCGTTTTCAGATGCTACCGAGAAACGACATGGAACGAGACATGCTATAGAATTTGTTATTCGATGGAATAGTTTCATAACAAAAGGCAAGTTTTAAAAAACGCCACTCGTTGTTTGGATTATGTCGTCTATTTATATTATAGTAATGTTAGGGAGTGTTTCGCAATCGACAAGTAAAATCCATCAAATGAAGATACGTCTCTCTTTGTCTTTTTTCAAGTTTAAGAAGGGGAAAGGGCTAAATTTATTTGACAGGTAAGCTTTACTTAACTGATGTGAAACTCGCGGTAAATATAATCTAATTGTAACGCTAAAAGCATATGAATCTCGCATACTTATATGTATTTATGGGATTGTTCGTATCTAGAGCACTGTCCAGAAAAGGAGGAAAAGGTCAAGGTCCAGGAAATACTGATTTACCAGGGTTAAGAAGTTAAAAATACTCAACTATTGAATCTAAAATCATCGTTAAAGGTCAGGTTAAGGGTTTGGAAGATACAACGAAGGTGAGGATTCTGTTCCCAAATCATTTTATAGGTACAACGTTTAACAGTCTCAAGGAAATAGGACTAAATTTAATACATCAAAAGAAACAGACAGGTGGATTTCAATAATCGGATTTGAGATCCAAATCACGGAACACTACCGCCTTATGGCCTCTTAAGTCCTAGCTCAAGTTGAATGGAGCCTCGGCTCTGTAGCTGATGTAGTTTAAGTAGAAATCTCAGGGGAAACATTACACGATCACTCCGAATTGAAGACCTTTCTGTTTTATGTCGCGATGCATAATGTAGTGATGCGTCTGAAAGTTAACACAAGTTTATGTTACTCTGTTACCTTGTAGAGGTTGCCGTGAAGATAATTCGTTTCGATGGGAATTCAACGTTTGTATGTGTTTAACAGCGTTTCTTTGTAGAAAATGGGATACTATCCGTAGTATTGCAATCAGTAGTTTTATTCTATTGTCTGCCAAATTCAGAGTCAGTTAATGATGAGAAAGACGTTTCTTAGTGACGATTTTGAAAAAAGGAACGAGTTGATTATCTCCACACGTATTGTTGTCGTATTCTTTTTCACTCGGCTGCCAGTTACACAAAAAATCTAAACTTAAATTCAAATGTAAAATACAAGTAGGCTGTTAAACATGTTTTAATACTCCTCTTTGCCACTTCACCTATTTTAAAAAACATGACTCCATAAAAGTCTTGCCTTATCCGACTTATTCTCGCACTAAACTCGGCAAGCTGGCCGCTGCGAACGAGGGCAATGTTTTTATTTACATCCCAGTTTATCTCGTCTTTACGGAAGCACCAAACACTGCTTATCTTATGCAAATTCCCTCAACAAATGCATGTTTCAGCAACATTTCGCAGTATTTGCATTTTGCGGTGTTATCATCCAACAAGTTTCGTGTTTAAAAGCAGAAGTTCTTGAATTGAAAATGCAAGGTAAAGATTGCGAAATGGGTTTGATTTTATAGACTTTCTGCGAAGATGCAAATGTTCCGGAATAAAGCGTCTACAGTTTCCAGAATTCATGATTCGAGGAACTGAATTTAATAACACTCGGTAGTTGAACATTGAAGTAGAATATTAAATGTTCGGATGAACACAAATAATTAAGAAGACGTATACGAAATTTTGCCAGTTTTGCATTTACGTGATTTTACAGTTTAAATACTGCTTTTCTATAATTTTTAATGCACATCATGATGTATCATTTCAGTTATGATCGAATAAATGAGTTACGAATGAATGAGCTACTTTTTTTTCTTTGTCGAGAATTTAAATTCGGGATTTAGGTTATTTTAAAACATTATATACTGCTATTTAATTTTTAATTTTTGGATGTGTTTTCAAAGGTAATGGATTGATTTTGAACTGAAGAGTTTATTACTGTTCTTTTAATTTTATGAACGAGTGTTTTAAGAAGCCGAATTTTAAAACTATTTTATATCCATTTTCTATAAAATTTTACCAAGTTCATATTTTATTTACACAAAAAAAAAATATAAAGGCGGTAAAAAGTAATTCATACATTTTTTAGACAACTTTTACAGCAATCAATTGCTTTTTTTCATACCTTTAAGACGTCAAAACGATTCGTGAATATGCGATATTCTAAACCTCTTACAGCAAAACACACGCAACAGTCGCCGGTTTCAGGTCGATTAATCAAAATTAAATAATAAAAACAAAAAAGTATTTTATACATTCGTTGAAAATTTAAATTACCTTTCGTGTTGCGCATTAAAATTTGTAGAAGTAAAGTATTTCAACAGTAAAATCACGAAAATCAGCGTAATCGGCAAAATTTCGTGTACGGCCTCTTATGTCAATTTACGTAATATATGGGAGTCGTCTCATTCATCTCGTTAGTTTTTCAAAGATTGAAAATTCAAATGAAGTTATTCTATTACTAGGGAATATGAATGAGAAAATAGGGTTTGCAAGTTCTTGGTATATCTTGGGTAATTTCGTTTCTTTTTGATCAATATTTTGGTACATAAAATTCTTGGGACTGCAAACTAACTTAACAAATCGAACCATTTAGTCTAGCAGATAATATGATTAAAAAGCCGGCCAAGTGCGAGTGGGACTCGCGCACGAAGGGTTTCGTGCCATTATCTATACAACCACGGTGTCTGTATTAAGATCGAGCCAAAAACGGAAAAAAATCACGTTTGTAGTATGGGAGCCCCCTTAAATATTTATTTATTTATTTATTCTTAAAGTGAGTAAACAACTAAATATTCTGTGAATATTTCAAGTGTCAACCTGTTGCCGTTATTAATATCGAGCAAAAAACGCCAAAAAAATCAGCTGTGCCCCCTTAAATATTAATTTTATTTTGTTTTTAGTATTTGTTGTTATAGTGGCAACAGAAATACATAATTTGTGAAAATTTCAACTGTCCAGCTATTGCGGTTCTTAAGATACAGCCTGGTGACAGAGAGATGGACGGACAGACGGACGGACAGACAGCAAAGTCTTAGTAATGGGGTCCCGTTTTTACCCTTTGGGTACGGAACCTAATAAAAAGCAACCACCATCTGCATCTTCTAATTATTGTATTTGTTTGCAGGAGGCCTGTTCACCCTCGGAAAGGTGCTGAACTTCTTCCCTGTGGGGGGCGAGCGGGAGTGCCAGCCGACCGGCTACAAGGCAGCCAGGGCTGGCATCTGCCTCAACCCCTACGACTGCCGGCAGAGGGACGGCCAGTCTGCAGGGGACTGTGCACATGGACTGGGCGTGTGCTGCGTGTGTAAGTAGCTCATAAAATAAGGCTTAACCCTCTGCGACGGCCGTGACGTCTATCAGACACCGCCAAAAAAAAACGCTTTATAGCGTGAAATAGGTCTGTATCGCTCAGCAACCTCTCCTAAAGACTCGGGGCATTATAAACTAACATATGTTAAAAACTCCCGATTTTTTTACCTTGTTTAAGTTAATGTTTTTTATTATTATTTATAAGCCCATATACATGCTTATTATAAATTCCACATAAAAATTAAATAATCATGCTATACACTTAATAAACAATTCTTATCATTGACCCATTAGTATTTTCTATGTTTTTTTTTCTATGTTTTATCAAAAATGACGTCTGACAGACTCCACCTCAGTAGAATGTTTCTAATAAAGTCACCACAGTCTGGCTACGGTTTGATTGGCTATTTTTTTTGTAATTTAAGACAGCTTTTGACATGGGCTTACATTCATGTTTCATTTATTGTCATAATTTCGTTTAGCAGAATCATCATTTCGCATAATTACTTTTGGCATAAATTTCTTCGCACACTTTCTTTTGGCACCATTGTCTTTGACAGAATAGTACATTGTCATAACGTTAACTATGAGGAATAAACTATGGAAGAATAATTGTTTCGCCGAATGTTGTATGGCATACTATGTAGTTGGCATAAAGTTATAAAGTAGAATAATAATTTACTAGGTGATTCATTACCTAACTTCTAACCTAACTTTTACTGGTAGCAGTTCGATGCTAATTATTTAGCTATAGTACAATTATGCCATAATAAATTCATTATTCTGCTAAATAAAATTCTGCGAAATGAAAATCGGCGATATTAGAATACTGCTAGTCAAAATTCTGCCAAATTAATGTTATGCGTTATGACAGTTATGCTTAGTATGCTATTATGCTAAACTATCATTCGGCTAAAAAGGTTTCTGCGATAACTGTTATGCGAAGTGTATTCGGAGAATATCCCAGATGAAGGGAACCCATCTAGGCTTGGGCTTCTGTGTGCATATGTAGCTCATGACATACGGCTTGTGTTCTTTCCCATGGGTAGCAAGAGCAAGTGCCAGTCGATTAATAATAAGACAGGAGTGGAATCATATCTAACCTTACGACTGCCGGTAGAGGGACGGGCTGTCTCAACAGACAACCAACGACAGGGCATCTGTTTTGTATGTAGTCCATGTCAAAGAGCAAAGGCAATTTCTGTTAAGTAGGTGGGAAGCAAGAATGCACGCTGACTCACCTGAATTTAAACTTCTACGTGTATTTGGTAGAGAAACTAAATGAAAATACAGTATGATGAAAGTTTTAGACTTCACATATGTTAAATTACAGTTTATCAAATAAAGTTATTTACGTTAGAGTCCTGTGTATGTGCCTTTACTTGAGTTTGGCGTAGTTAAATGAGTACTAGTGAAAGGGAAATGAAGATGTTAATCAGTAGGCAACTACTATTCAAAAGGTAGAAGTTACTCGTAGTTTCTAATCAAGTAAAGTTACTTTGAGGGTTGTATCATTCAGTTTGGGAGGGAAATTGTAAGAGCTGATTAAAATAAGGACGTGTTAGTGATAAAAAGAACTTACCGTGGTAATTATTAAATATTCTTTAATAACAGTAAACAATGTAGGGTATTGTAGTCAAATTGGAAACCCTTACAGTTTCGTCATGACTATCCGTCTCTCTGTATGTCACAGTCACTTTTTCAAAAACTACCAAAGACTCCATACACAAAGCTGAAATTTACGTATGGTTTTCGGAGACATTACTTGTTTTGTTCGTATAAATTTCTGCGAAAACCTACAACTGAGCATCGCTTTACCGTGTTCATAGCTAGGTTAAAGATTGAGTATTCTTTATAAGATAACGAATAAATCGTTTCAAAGATTATAAAGACCGTTAAGAGATTCCAGAATAACAATAGAATTTACCAGTTTTTAAAAACCTGTTTCTTCATAATTTGTATATCCCATTGAGCTACAGGCGACAGAAACTTCAGTTGAAATTGCGACTGGAACTGACTTATGTCTCTTTGTTTTGGTTTCGGAAGACTCCATTGTTCGAGGCTTTCTATATGGCTGTAAATAAGCACGGGTGGCCGCACGTTACTGTCACTGGTTAGAAACTTAAATATGTACTTGCCCATTTAGTGGTTAATATTTATTGCATTATTGGACGATTGTTTTTAAGAATAATAATAAATTTATTTAAACAAAACACATGGTTACAAACACAGGCATCATCCGGTGGATATCAAACTAAGCTGAGCCTGAATCTTGAGATCCAGGTCGTAAATGCTATTATTCATTTTCCGTCATTGTTTATGGCGTGTTTGGCAATTCTTATTTTTGTTTTTTTTTTATTCATGCCATAAGATACAAATTGAATAACATTTGCAATAGTTTCGCCAAACTGCAAAGCAGTTTGTTGGCGAAGACAGCACTCTTTTTTAACATTTTTTTTTTCTTTTTGAAATATAAAACACTAATGATATTTCCTTTTTAGACTCGTACTTACTCTCATAAGTGACCCAGTGCCTCCCATCGTCCTAATAGATGGGACATTAATCTTAATTATTACTTACAGTGATCGGTGTCAAGCACTGGTTCCCTCATCTTACACTAAACACTAAACACTAGGTATTTGTGCGACTTAAATAACTACTTTCACTTTCTTTAACCCTTAAATTGGCAAAAATTAAAAAAGTCGTGAATTCAAACCCAATTTGATTTCGAACCAGCATAAAAAAATATCAATCCAAAAAAAGCAAAAAGTTAACATGTATCCTGTAGTGCCCACTGCCAAGTTAAGGGTTAAAGAAGATATCCATCAAACGCGCCTTTACCTTAGATTTGAATATATTTTTCGTTTCACATTCTGTTTCTGATATTAATCTTTTGTGCATATAAAGTTCAATTCACTGTCCCCTACTTTAACCAACTTAAAAAAAGGAGGAGTTTCTCAATTATGTTTTTTATTGCTTGTTCGTTACGCGATTTATTCGTCAATTGTGGTTCAATTTTGAAAATACGTTTTTTGTTTGACAGGGTATACTCCCGAGGTGGCCCCACTGTCAACTTGGTATCTGATGAGGGATTGCGTGAGGAAATTAGGGAATTCCTTAAATATTATAATATAGGCATACACGGCGTCGGTGGCGTCTTCAGTTTGACTGACCGACATTTGAAAATAAGTTATTTTTTATGTTTTTGAAAGCGTTTTTAGTATTTAAAACTTTTTTTTATCGTAATTTGTGGCTGTATTATAACGAGTTAAAACTTGCCAAATACTAGACAGTTAAGGAGACAGAACTATAGCAGTTAAATAAATATCGGTCTCGTTCGCTGCCTGGAATTTTGCAGGCGTTACACGGTTTCGGTCTGCCGAAAAACCAGGGGTCATGCTATTGAGCTCTATTTATTCGTCGTCTTACTTACTCAAATTCGTATTTGCATATATTTTTGCTGTTGGTAATTTCATTTTCATTCATTAGTACTTAGAAGCAATGAGTTTACCAACAGCAAAAAAATAGTTTGAGTAAGTAAGACGACGGTATGCGGTTTGTTGATACATCATAGAGGCTGAACTGATAGTCCGATTTCAACAAACGTGTTGTTGTTAAGTTAAGCGTTGTTAGTGTCCCTGAAAAATGACACAATGGCTGATTAGACCTTATAATGTGTGTTGAAAGTAAAAAAATCATCACACATTACTTTTAAACAGGGATCGTTACCGGTATTCTGACTACCGGTTTTAAATGAGGTATTACCGGTTATAATTGACTTTCACTATTTATGCCGCTAAAGCTCTGATTAACGGTATAATGAATACCGGTATTCAAATTTATTATCGGTTTAGCCAATTGACAACAATACCTCATTTTGATACTTTACCCCTAAAAACCATAACCAGTAATACCTGTCAGTGTCAATATTTTCGTTTATTTGTATATATAAATGTTTTCGGTGCTCTTACAAAAAACTTAGGCTCGCCTTAGACAAGTCTGAAATTACAATTCATTAAAGTCTAATTGACATCTCACTTATCAGGTACAGTCAAGGTTATAAATAAGGTTGTAAGTTTGTTGTTGTGGTTGGTTGTAGGTTGTAGGTTGTAAGGTTGTTGTTTGTTGTAAGGTTGTACTTGACTGTACAATGAATAGCGCTATTGAATACAGGTATTTAATACTGTAAATAGTGAGCAAAAAACAAAAGCGGAATGACAACATTACCTCTAATTCGAATATAAGTATTATTTTTTAGCGGTAATAATTTGACAATGTAAATATATAGGTATTGAATAAAACCGGTTTTACAATCCCTGCTTTTAAACGACCATTCACAACAATTATCAAGACGCGTGCTTTAAATCCCACAATATCCTACTAATGTTATCAACGCGAAGCTTTGTAAGTATGGATGGATGTTTTTACTCTTTCACGCAAAAACTATCGGACGGATTTAGGTGAAATTTGAAATGAAAACAGCTTATACCTTGGATCAACACATAGGCTACCTATCATATCGCTATTCTCTCGGGAACTGATTTATACGCGTACGAAGTCGCGGGCGGAAGCTAGTAATATTATAAATGCGAATGTTTATGTGTGTGTTAGATTGATGCTCTTTCACGCTGCCGCGGCATTGGATGAAATTTGGAATAGAGATAGCTTATACCCTGGATTCACACATAGGCTACTTTTTGACCTGAAAAAATTTAAAAGTTCCCGAGGTAATAACAATAATAGAAATTGTTTGTCTTTATCCTTCGTTGTTTATTATTTTCGTTTCCAATACGATATTAACGAGCATCGCCTGTGACACGAGAAAATTAATAAAAGCTTTTTATTACATTTTGAAATGTAAGTGGCATAAATAATTCTGTTTCAGCGAGTTGTGAAATATAAATGGATATTTCAGTCGCTGACACGACACGGATCGCTGGGGGCTTTACATAATAAATATGATGTTACTATTCATCCTGTACATAGGGTGATGGAACCAGTAATGGACAAGGACCTATAATGGACACTCGATTCTCATTTTACAGAAGATAAGGGTTATTCATTTGTTTTGCAACAGAAAATTTAATTCCGTATTATCTTTGTATTAATAGTTATGTGTCCAAGACTGGCGCTGTCACCTTATTTTAATCGCTCAAGATAGCTAACTTTGACATGTAACAATGTGGGGGTGTGACCTTATTTAATGTCCATCCGGATCGTCACCAACGTCTTATCCTTTAACCTACCGCAAACCAGTGTTCTCATTGTTGTATTCCGGTGCATGGGTAAGACAACTGGTGAAATTACTAGCGTAGAAACATTCCATTGTTGGCAACGCGGTCTTAGGATTTTCATCTTTAGATTGTAGCTTTGACAATGCAAATGTCTATGGGTCATAAATCCCACTTTCCACCTGAGTGCTCGTTTGCCTTCTCCTTGCTATAAAAAGGATCAACGTTTCTGTGTATGTCTGCCCTTCGGGCACTCAATTACCATCATGAATCATAATCGATTCATAAAAACAAATGAACAAACTGATGATCCGTTAGAGGATTTCGAAATTTCAGGTGAAACTTAACTTCGCTCCCATCCTAAATATAGAGCAACTGTGCGACCAATTTTGTGAGTGCCTCAAGTGGATTGAGGAAACTATTACTATATAAACATTCCTGATAGAGGGTACACTCAGCCTGACATATGTAGAACCGTCGTCAAACTTCCGAGCATGTAACGTTCTTAAAAATATATGATCCCACTCTAACGCCTTTAACTCATATATTATTTTGATGCCGACTGTGCACTCAAGTTTTTTCAGTTGGGTACGTATTACTTCATCGAAACACCTTTCCACGAAATCATTACGCAGTTTTCAGTATTGTCAAATTAATTGTTTAATACATACATACATAACATCACACCTTGATTCCCAGAGTGGAGTAGGCAGGGCTACAGAAATACCAACACCCTAAAAAGACTTGTTGATAATTCTGTAACCACATTTGGCACAAATGGCTAAGATGTTTAACAGTAAGTATATTAGTGACAGGTTGCAAGTCCATCGCCTAACAGTACTACAAGCCCTTATTCCCTGTCGCCTCTTACGACATCCTCGAGAAGACATGGCAATATTCTAAGCCGGGTATCAAACAGGGTAAATAAAAAACCATATTGCCTTTGAAGTGTTCCGTTCCGTATTGTCAACGGTTTAATAGCTCATATTTACTTGCCTAATGGCGACCGAGTTAAAAACAAAACGAAAACACGTCAAAGGCAATGTATCATCACCGAATTTCATTTCATCTTAAACATTAAATACGTAGTTTAGGTTAGGTTAGATGTTTAAGATACCCTGAAAACATTATGGTTTCAGCAGAAAATAGCGTTCGATGAAATTAAATTCGATGAAATGATACATTCGATGTAGTGAAGTTCGATAAAATTTTGGGTTACCTGCCGAGAACATCGTCAGGAACTGATAGAGTACCAGAAGAACACAGTCACTAGCAGAGAAATAAAAATCGGCCAAGTGCGAGTCGGATTAAACACTATAAGAATTACAACTCACGTTAAACTTTGTTGTAGGAGCTCCTCAATTTTTTTTATTTTAATTTAATTACTTATTTTTGAAGTGAATAAACAACGAAATATTCTGTGAATATTTCAAGCATCTAGTTGCCGTAAATAATATCGAGCAAAAAAACCCTTAAATATTTATGTTATTCTGTTTTTAGTATTTGTTGTTATATCGGCAACAGAATTACATCATCTGTGAAAATTTTAACTGTGTAGCTATCACAGTTCATGAGATACAGCCTGGTGACAGACAGACAATCATAAACTTTAATGTTTCCCAAAAGTTCGAAGGATGAACCGAGAGACAGTATCAGAAAACATCAATTATAAAACTATTCATAGAATAGAATTACGAATTCTCATCGCTAAACAGCGCACGCGTTGGAAACTCGATTCGATTCCAATCGGCGTTGTATCAGGGACATCGGTCGGAATACAAACGCGATGTGAAAATAATGGCAAATTGAAAGTGGAACAGTTTTTTCTTCTGATTTTAAAATGTTTTAAAACCCGTTGGATCATGATCACAGTCACGGTATATAAGATAAGCTGTCATGTCACTTTAGATTAGTTTATTTTGATGTTTCTGGGTAAAACCACAGCTCTTATTTATTTGAGAGTCATGGCACTGGAAGAATCTTGGGTATTTTGTCCAGTAGTGGATGTCTCTCAGCGGTAATGTACAGTCAATGTTATAAATATCTTACAAGTACATCTTGTCACATGAACGCCATGTTTTAACGAGTTACCATCTACTCACTTCAATCATACGTCACGATACCGAATATATCCGTAGCCCAAACCCCTTAAGAGAGGCCACACATGTTACCACGCCCACGCAAGAATGAAAAGGGAGGGCTTTATGTGCTTCCGCGCGAAGAACGTGAGACGGACAGTTTGCGCAGCGTCAAATTCAAATAACTGCTGTTCACTTTAAAACCACAACTTTTATTACAAAAATGATTTACCACGGTTAAGAAGTTATAAATACTCAACTAGTGATTTAAAAATCAGCGTTAAAGATCGTAGGGTTTCGAGGATTTAACGAAAAACATGCGTAAAAAGTGTCATTTTTGAAAAATGAAACTATCGAGGATTTTGTTTCTAATCGTAGTTTCACGTTTAACAGTCTCAAGGAAATATGATTAAGTTTAGTAATATCCAAAGAACAGACACAAAGGCGTTATGGGTATTGAGACCTAGATGACGGAGCACTATCGACTGTGATAACACAGTCTCACCGTATACATATACTTATATTATAAATGTGAATGTAACTCTGTCTGTCAGCCTGTCTGTCTGTTTGTTACGCTATCACAGCTAAACCGCTGAAACGATTTCGATGAAATTTGGTATGAAGATGACTGAGGTCCCGGGGAAGGATACTTTTTATCTTGAGAAATTGGATAGTTCCCGAGGGATTAGCGATAGACGATTTCTTTGCGGACAGAGTTGCGGGCAACAGCTAGTTTTACTTAAATGTACCCTTTATTGCTCCATGACTGCGAAAGTCAATATCAATTTCAATGTGCTAGGAAATTTTAGTACTAAATGGGCGTTTTCCAAAAAAAGGGTACATCGTTAAAGACAATTTTTTTTTTTTTTTAACTTTTTTCCATTTTTCACGAAAATTAGCCATACATTAGTTTTCGTGACGAAATGGAAAAAGTAAAATTTTATTTTTTCTGAAAACGCCCATATACGGCGCTTATTCCAATCGCTTTAAAAACTTTCGCAATGACGTTACGTTAACGTTAT
Source organism: Acleris holmiana (assembly GCA_949316455.1). Lineage (NCBI taxonomy): Eukaryota > Metazoa > Arthropoda > Insecta > Lepidoptera > Tortricidae > Acleris > Acleris holmiana. The sequence goes on along the minus strand of OX438777.1, from coordinate 4,549,322 downwards.
TCTATAAAAAGCAAAAGATCGTGTTCCAATTCGTACAGTTTATCTGTGGTTTAGCGATCGATCCGTCAACAGACGTAATGATGCAGTAAAGCTTTCTTTAAAATGACAAAGTCAACTCCGGCGCAGATGCCAGGGGTATAATTTATAGAGAGATATTTCACAGCTCGACCGCGCTTCGATATCGGGCGACCGCATCGATTTTGCGCCGTGATAGAATGTTTAATGCAATTATTTTTATTGTTTTTATGACATATTACAAAGTTGAAATTTCGATTGGTTTTTTGTCCATTCAGTTGTTATATAAATCGGAAGATATCTTTCAAAAATTAACTCGTCCTAAACTAAGCCCCAAGTTTGTACAGTCAGCTGCAGAGAAAAGAAAACTGGAGGTTTACTTTTCACCGCAGCTGACTGTACTGTGAGTACAATAGAAACTATAAACGTACTGGTATAGAGAAATAAATTCTTCATAATTGTAGGCACAAAAATAGACTTGATCAAGTCTCAATTGGGTGAATCCTACAAACATTGTCCATAGTTAAAAGATCAATTTAAGCTCAGTTAAAAATTGCTTATTTTTCCCTCTTGTGACCGAAATTAACGATATGATTGTAAGAGTAACTTTCGCTACACAATGGAAGAAAGTTAACGTTGTCTAAAATAAGTGCTGCACTACGTGATTAAGGACTTAATTATGTACAATATTTTTGAGATTCGTTAGTCACCATTTAAGAACATTATTAATTTAATCACATCTCTAAATAAATTTAATGATAAAAAAAAATGACGAACCAACAAAACGCCGCCTAACGAGAAACGAAAAAATGGAAAACCGAATGTTCACGAAATCCAATTACGTTAATATTGCGCACAATCTGAGCGAGTTGAATCGACATGTGATTTATAACGAATTCCGCTTTTACATTTCACTTACATACTCGTATAACTCTATAATACGTACGTGAAAATTAATCCCACGTTGGTATTTCTATTTCCTTTACAATCGTCAGAGTTGACCCGATAAATACGAGTAACTGCGAGCGTACTCTTCTCCGAATTAACCGGTACCTAAAACTAATCGTAGATATAAGCGACTTCAAACAAAAGAAGGAGGTTGTTTTCAATTCGTCGGAATCATATTTTTTTCATGTACGTTTCCTGATTAGTGGAAGATGGCTGGACCTATTTGTGCTATATATTTTTTTATATGGTAAACTTTACAGGTATTCCAATTGATATATGGTGAGGATCTGATGGAGGGATCCTGGAGAAAATAAATGAACTCTTGTAATATATACATATATTATATTTATATAAAATGGTTTAAAAAAAACTGTTCTTAACATTAACCGATTTAAAAACGATATTTATCCGGGCTGTTAATCAACCCCGTGTAACCACAGAGAGAGGGTTAGAATAGTGTCATTCCAAGTCTTCCCGTGGATGTCGTAAGAGGCGACTAAGGGAATGAAGGTTTGTAGTACTGTTAGGCGATAGACTTCTAAACTTCTTGGCCTGATTGTGCAAAGTGTGGTTACAGAACTATTAAATAAGTCAATTTAGACTTGTGTTTCTGTAGCTCTGCCTACTCCTCTCTGGGAATGAATGCGTGATGTTATGTATGTATGTTAATCAAAGTAGACCGGCATTTTAAAACCAGTTTTAATCCCAGCTTACGTGAAAATTCCATCTCTTGTAGATTTTTCTGCGGATTTTTACAAAGAAAATACCTATTTTACATTTATTCAACTCTGAACCGTACGTTATATGGGTAAGGTATGTTTTTGTTGCATCAAAGTATAAGGTTTAAAACACAAAGCGTAATGGAAAGAAAATAAACTTGCTTGCGGAGGTGCACGGATGCGTTTTTCTAGCCCGAGTTGGGGGAGGTAAGTTGTAGGAGAAGTTCTTTAGGCCAAGTATGTCCAAAAACGGCATAGGCTGTGTTCAAGGTCCATGACATTGTGTTTTAGTGAGTTTTTTTTCCATAATAGGCTATCGTTGGAATCCGCAGGTAACATAGACTATTTATTACACAATAAATAATGTGGTTAATGTGACCTCCAGTGAAACTGGTGGTGGTAGGACCCTGTGCAGGGTCCGTCCGGATCGCTACCACCATCTTATCCATTAACGACCCGCCAAGCAAGTGTTCGCATTGTTGTGTTCCGGTGTGGGGATAAGGCAACCGGTGAAATTACTAGCATAGATGCATTCCGTCTTAGTCCTGAGGGTTGTCAATGCATTTGGGGTCTTAGGATTATCTTCTTGAGAATTCAAATGTCTATGGGTCTCAGATTCCACTTACCATTCAAGTGCGCCTCTATTCAAGTGCGTTAAAACGATATCGTGTATGACACGTTTAAGAATCGTTTATGTCACAGTCGCCATTATTGTAAATGACATAAGAGTTATCAAAACGTTGACAATACGGAAACAGGTCAAAAACTATATCGTTAGTACCTTGTAGAATCCCAGCCCTGGTGGCCTGAGTGCTCATGTGCTTTCTCCTTAACATAAAAAAACATGACGGTTAAAATATTTAAAAATAAACACTTCGTCTTAATGAACATGCACCACACAAATAACATTTAGCATACAAGCCACGATGGTTAGTGGGCAGAGCCTACGGATGCCTGTGGACATATTTCCTTGTAATTCCAGTATGTTAATAATATTGCTACTCCGCTACTTTCTACTACCTGTGCAGCCTGTGAACCTAGGTAAACTGTTTGCGGCGAAGCGCTAATAAGAAACAGCAGTTAGCCTTATCATCAGCCTCTACAGAGTTAGGTAGAAAAGAACTAATTTTCAAGTGCAAAACAATGTTTTGTACATATGAGAAGACTTTCTTTTTGTCTCTGTTTTTACAAGGTTATTTTAACTTTTGTGTTTTTTTTAGGGTGTGGATGCCGGGTTAGAATAGTGCCACTCCATGTCTTTCCGTGGATGTCGTGAGAGGCGACTACGGCAATAAGGGCTTATAGTATTGTTAGGCGATGGGCTTGAAACCTGTCACTAATAAATTTCTTACACTAGTAAATTTCTTGACCAGATTGTGCAAAATGTGGTTACAGAATTATCAACAAGTCTTTTGATAGTTTTATTGATATTTCTGTAGCTCGCCCTACCCCACTCTGGGAATGAAGGCGTGATGTTATGTATTTATGTATGTATGTGTTTAGGGTAAGTCTTGGAACTCAATTTTGTACCGGTTTCAGTTAATGAAATGGGCAAAAAATTTGAGTACAGTCAGCAGTAGAAGTAGCTACGCAATCAAAGAGCTCAAAATGATCTGCACTCGACTCTATTGTCAAGACAATACGTCGTGTGTGTTGAGCATGTTATTCTGCTTAGTTACTATAGATGCTGACTGTACATTTTGTTAGGGTAAAGCCAATAGAGCGTTTGTAAGCTCGTGAGTCCCGGTGTGCTATTATTTATTTATTTATTTATTTAATCTTTATTGCACAAAAAAAGAATACACTTAATATGCAAAAGGCGAACTTAATGCCGTAAGGCATTCTCTACCAGTTAACCTTTAGGCAAAGCAGAGATTGTAGTGGCGGTGCAACATAGATTCTGACTTAACTATATACTATATACTTACATAAACATATACACTTACATAATATCAATATGCTACATAAATATAAATACATGAAATACACTAATAAATAAATACATACATAATATGTATATACATATAAGCAAAAAAACAAAACAGATAAAGCAATCAGAAAACCAAGATGATGTCAATTCTACCTGCAAAGAAATTCGCGAACTTTCTTGCTATAAGAGCTATCTCAATACAATTTGTTTTTATTTGTTTCAAATTTGAAAATGGCATTTAAGAGCGAAAGTAATTCTGGTAGATTCAAATCTACTCACAAAAATCTCCCTGTTTGTCGTCGGAGTCATGCTTCCTTAAAGGAAACCAGTTTGTCAAGCTAATCTAATTCACAACCATTCAGATAAGGGTGTTCAGTCACCCTATCACCAGGACTTCAGAGCCTGCAAGGAGCCTGCAAGCCTGGCCTGTTTCAAACTGGCTGGCCTTACGGTCTAAAAGAAATATGGTGGGTGGAAATTTCTACTGAATCGGTTATACAAAAGTCCTGATTTTCTTTACACAGCCAGCTTTTTTCATTTTGATTTGGTTTATATCTTTTTATTTAACCCATCATTTTATCGAATTGCACTTCATCGAACGCTATTTACTACGACGTTTTTTTATGATAAGGAGATTGCACACGAGTACTCAGGCCACCTGATGGTAAGTGGAATTCGAGACCCATAGAAATTTGAATTCTCAAGACTATAATCTTAAGGCTGCAATCCTAAGACCTCAAATGCGTTGCCAACTCTGAGGACCAAGATGGAATGCTTCTATAATAGTAATTTCACCGGTTGTCTTATCCGACACCGGAACACAACAATGCGAACACTGTTGCACTGGTAGGGTAATGAATAGAATGGTGGTAGCGATCCGGACGGACCCTGTACAGGGTCCTACCACCACTACACACATACATACATAGATTAGGTGAACTTGAGACTACCAAATAAAATTAACTCAACCGGCGAAAAATGCCTTTCGATGAAATGAATTTCTCGTCAAAAAGTGTTTCGAGAATTAAAGGTACTCTTTTCAACCTATAACCACATTTAGTGGGTTTATTTTTCTACAAAAACTATATTAATATCTGTAACCGTATTCGAGTAATAGCTTGCTAAACTTTAATGCAAAACAAACAATCTTAACAAGGTCCTGTCGGGCTCGGGCGGATGTGGACATTTAGGTCCTTAAACTTGGTACTATAAAAGGACGCTTAAATAAATATCAGGGGATATCAGGGGACAATCTCACACAAATTGACCTAGTCCCAAACTAAGCTCTAGGCTATGGGTACTAGACAACGATAAACATACTTATGTAGAGAAATACATACTTAGAAAACATCCAAGACAGGTACAAATATTCGCGCTCATCACACAAAAAAAAAAATCGGGTAGGCAAATAAAGTAGACCAAAAATTTTTGCTCTCATATTCATAATAGTATATTAATTATTTACAATAAAGAATAACACTTTTCAATTACTTAATGACTTAATTTAGCTCTAATTGCTGCCTTCAGCTAATTTCCTTGCCAAAATACTCATCAACTCACCCAGTTGAGATTAGTCACCACCTGCACTTCACTTCACTTCGGTTTCTCTCAAATCACTTGGAACTATGGACACTCTGAGTCAACTCAAGAAGAGCATGGAGGAAATGAAGGAGTTCTTCACAGCAAGGATGACTTCATTTGAGAGCACCGCTTCTCTCACCAACACTGACCTAGCCCCATTTGATGAGTTCAAGGTATTTAAATCTCTCATTTGGAAGGCAGTATCCAGCCTGCAGGCGCAGATGGAAATTGTCGCTCAATCTTTGGAGGACTTAGAGACGAGGTCCCGGGTGAAGGTGCTGCTGCTGCATGGCATTCCTGAAGTGGCTAATGAAAGTGCAAAGGAGATTGCCGTCGCCATATGCAACCAAAATCTGCAGCTCCAAGGTGTCTCAGCACAGTCACTTCAGGTATGTCATCGCCTCGGAAGGCTAAAAGATCATGGAAAGCCTAGACCCCTCCTTTTGCGGTTTGCTTCCCTTGAGCAGCGGAACCTAGTATGGTCCTCAAAGACCAAGCTTAAGGGCTCTGGTATAACTGTGTCAGAGTTCCTGACCGGTACTAGGCACTCGGTGTTCATGGAGGCGCGGCGAATACACGGGGTCAAGAACAGCTGGACGAGCGATGGGCGGATTATCGTGCTAGGCGGCGACGGCTCTCGGCGACGAGTCACGACCATGGCTGAGCTCCGAGCGCTACATGTTCCGGTTTCATCGTCGGGTAGCGGAGCGCCCCCATCATCATCAACTTCAGTGCAGCAGCCAGCCAAGCCGCCTGCTCAGCGTGTCAAGCCCCCCAAACGGACAGCGACTGTAGCCAAGCCTAAGTAGTATGTTGTTGGCCTCTTTGACTTTCTCTTATATTTTGAGGTTGCGGCTTCCATGTTAGCTTTGTTTACCTAAGGATTAGTTATTTGTGAAGTGTTTACGTAACTTTCGCCATTTTCCTTTCTGTATATTCCTACCTTCACTTTTATTTACTTCTTCATTATTTTCATTCGCACTTATAGACGTTGACGTTTGGTTGACACCTGCATAGATGGGCTGTTCGCGGTACCGCATCTGTGTGCGCTATTGCGTTTTGTTTATGCTGTCTTTGTCGAAATTTGTAGAACGCAGGAAATTATCTTTTTATAAAATATACTTTGATTAATTTTATTCATAATTGTATGCGGTAATTTAAATTTTTTAATATTGTTTTTTTTTTGTTTTTTACATATATAATCTTGTTTACAATATGTTGCGATTTATCGAAGCCAAACTTTGTTTTGTATCAATTAACAGCTGATGGCGAGCGATTGAGTTAAAATCTGAGTGTTTGTTGCTGTTTTTAAACAGGTAGTTTTTATATTTTAATCGTATTATTTATATACCTATATATATTTATATTTATTACATATAATTTATTGTATTTATGCTCACATGTCTGACGTTTTTAGCGCTAGCCATGATAGCGAATTCTTTTCTTTGTCGTCGTCAAGCCTTTACGACTCGCTAAGTGAGTTATCTGATATGCCTGATCTTGGTGACCGTTTACACACCACTTTTTCCGCTTCTTCAAAACACTTTAACGTTATCCACATTAATGCACAGAGTGTACCAGCTCATTTTCCTGACCTACTCTCAACCTTTTCTGATAAGAACATTCATGCTATTCTCATTTCTGAGACTTGGCTTAAGCCATCATTGTCATCTACCCTCTATCCTATACCCGGATACCAATTAATTCGTAACGACAGGACTGGGTTCAAAGATGGCGGTTTAGGCATTGTTCGCGGGGGTGGTGTTGCTATTTATTTAAAGAATGACATCGTTTGCGAAATTGTGGCTGAGTCCCCATCCATTTATTCAAAGTCACCGGAGTACTTATTTCTCAGCGTTTCCTTAAACCATGCTAAGATACTTCTCGGGGTTTATTACAGTCCATCCTCCAATATAAGCTATTTCGATGCTTTTGAGAATATATTATCTGACCTCTGTCCACAGTTCGAACATTGTGTGCTCATGGGAGATTTTAATACTTGCCTCATTAAAAACGACAGTCGCTCTTCTAAACTTCTGTCAATAGTAAATTCTTTGAATCTTAGTATTCTCCCTCTCGATCCCACTCATTTCCCTCATAATGGTCCCCCTTCTCTTTTAGATCTTATTATAACCTCATCCCCTGATTTTGTCTCCTTTCACGGCCAGTTTAATGCTGCTGCCTTTTCCAACCACGACCTTATTTACGCTTCTTTCAAAATTCGCCCCCCAAAATTTAGACACAAATTCGTTCTTCGTCGTAATCTTGGCGACATAAATCTGCAGGCCCTGCTCTCCGATCTTCACAGTGCTGATTGGCAGTCTATCGAAACTTGCACTGACATCGACCTTAAACTTGAGATTTTCAACAGCACATTGCTTGCAATTTACGACCGACACGCCCCTCTGAAGCCTACGCGCGTGAAACATTATCCTGCGCCGTGGCTGACCGAGGATATCAAAGCCCTGATGGCGAAGAGGAACCGCGCCCGCGTGCGGCTGCGTCACAGCCCTTCTGAGGATCGTCAGCGTAACTATGTCATTCTGCGAAATCGTTGCAACAAGAAGTGTCGGGAAGCAAGACGTCGTTATATTCATGAGTCTATACATAATTGTCCTCCACATAAATTATGGAAATTCTTAAAGTCATTAGGGGTAGGCAAATCTCAAACTCATTCTTCTAACCAAAAAATGGACCTCAACGCCCTGAATAAGCATTTTAGTACTTCTCCGGTCGCTTTAGACCCTGCCGTAAAGAATCATACACTATCTCTTCTTGCTAATGCCCCGAACCCCGACTTTCCCGCTTTTGAATTAGGTTTTATTACTCCAAAGGAGACCATAGACTTTCTGAAATCTATTAAAACGAAGGCCGTCGGTGAGGATGGCCTAAGCTTAGACATGCTCAAGATGGTGGCGGATTTCATTGCTCCTATCCTTTCAGACATCATTAACTTTTCCTTCTCATCTAGCTGTTTTCCTACATTGTGGAAACTTGCACATGTGCTCCCTCTCCCAAAATTGTCAAAACCTGCATCCTTTTCCGATTATCGTCCAATTTCTATTCTTCCTGTACTTTCCAAAATAATAGAGCACTTTGTCAATCAAAGGCTGTCTCGTTTTCTAAATACGCACAATCTCTTTAATCCCTTCCAATCCGGTTTCCGCCCCGGGCACAGTACCGTCACTGCTTTGGTCAAGGTCACCGATGACATTCGTTTAAATATAGAAAATAAACATCTGACTGTCCTGGTTTTGTTGGACTTCAGTAGTGCCTTCAATACAGTTGACTTCAATATTCTTCTCGGCATACTCAAAAATTTAAATTTTTCGTCATCGGCCCTTATGTGGTTTCAGTCATACCTCCTTGGAAGGCGCCAGCGCGTTAAGATGGATGATAATCATTCAGATTGGAATGCTCTCACTGCTGGTGTCCCTCAGGGAGGTGTGCTCTCTCCTCTTCTTTTTTCTATTTTTATTAATGGTATAACGACCTCTCTTCTCTCTTCTTACCATTTATACGCTGACGATTTGCAGATTTATGCGGGTGCTAGTTTTGATGACTTCCCTTCCCTGATTGACCTTATCAATGACGATCTTGCCACGATCCAGAAGTGGGCCACTAATTTTGGATTAAAGGTCAATGCAAAGAAATCGCAGGCAATTGTTGTTGGAAGCCCGCACTACATCTCGAGGCTGTCTGACCTTGTGATTCCCAATTTGATGTTTGACGGTGCCATAATTCCTTTTTCCTCCACAGTTAAAAATTTGGGTGTCACAATGGATCAGACTCTTTCCTGGTCAACTCAGGTTACCGATGTCAGCCGCAAGCTCTTCGCTTCACTTCATTCTCTAAGGCGCCTGCAGAATTTTCTTCCTCAGCAAACCAAGATAACTTTAGCGCAATCTCTCCTCCTCCCTCTCATAGACTACGCTGACGTTGCATATATGGACCTCTCAGAACGGCTGCTCGATAAACTTGAGCGCCTCCAGAACGTGTGTATTCGGTACATTTTCGGTCTGCGGAAATATGATCATGTCTCCCACTTCCGTGCACAGCTAAACTGGTTACCAATTCGTTTTCGCCGAAATGTTCACGTCCTGTCGCTGCTTTTTAACACTATTTTTAATCCTCGTTCTCCCTCCTACCTTTCTGAGCGTTTTAGCTTCATGGCCACCGGCTCCCAAAACCGTTTGCGCTCAAAGGCCAATCTCACCCTCGCTTTCCCGTCTCACAAATCTAAATCCTATTCCAAATCCTTTTCTGTGCACTCTGTCAGGTTGTGGAATCGGCTACCAGCGGGTATTAGGCAATCACAATCGGTAGATTCCCTGAAAGGCAAATTAAAAAAGTTCTGGCTTGACTCTATTTCCTAAATATTGTATCAATTATCCAAATGCTGATATATACATATATTTAGTATATGTAAGTTTAAGTATGTTTATTTATGTATATGTTTATCTTTCTATCTATTTATGTAAGTATTTGAATGTATTAGTATTGTTTTTATTCTATGGTTCTTTTTTTTTGTTTTTATAGTCTTTTTGGTTAGTTTTTGTTTTTTCGGTGCTCTAAATAAATTTGTACACCTGTTTACTCGATGCACAACCTTTCACTTTTCTCAATCTCTCAAGGGTTAGCTGGAAGAGATCCCTTAAAGGGATAAGTTCGCCTTTGTACATCTTTTTATTTTTATTTTTTGTATTGTTTTGGTTTTTTTTTTGTACAATAAAGTGTTTACATACATACATACATACAAATATCTGCCCTTACTGCGATTTGAACCCAGAACCGCTGGCTTCGGAGGAAGGGTCACTCCCAACTAGGCCAACGTGTCGTCAAAATTGATCTAAAACGTTCTGTTCTCAATCGGAATAGCACCCACCTTGCCGTGGGGTTGACATATTTTTTATACATACATACATAACATCACGCCTTCATTCCCAGAGTGGGGTAGGCAGAACTACAGAATTACAATACAAACAGCTCTAAAAAAAAACTTGTTGATAATTCTGTAATCACATTTTGCACAAACAGGCTAACATGTTTACCAGTGTGTTAGTGACAGGTTGCAAGCCCATCGCCTAACAGTACTACAAGCCCTTACTCCCTTGGTCGCCTCTTACGACATCCACGGGAAGACATGGAGTGGCCCATAAATACGATATTGTATTCTCAGAATAGCCCTCGTCCCCTTGACTCTCTGATTTGATCCGGTATGACTACGTACTCGTATCTAAATGATTAAAAGGTAGATAATTCGAAACTAGGGATATAAAGGATACATTGTGTCCCGACAAATTTAATAGTTGTCGAGAGTAGGATGTAACAAGCGACTCATAACTCGCGGGTAAATCTAGTTTAACAATGTTTCTTAATACTACATTGTGGATAATAATAACTCTCCCCATAAGTTACACAAACTAGGGAGCCAACTGGCCCGCGAAATAAAAACTTTCGTCATATAGCCAAGTTGAAATAAAACAAACAATGTTTGTACTTACTATGTTTCTGTTGGCAGGGGCGTTAAATCCGGACTGAAGCTGTAACAAACTGCCAAGGTGAGGTAAAGACAGAGCTATATGGCTTCTATAAATCTGTCCCTTTCACAACATGAAACTTGGCAGCTTTTAATAGTTCATAATACGTCTGACCTGTGATAAACTCCATAGTTTACGATTGGAGGTATGCTTGTAATTACTTTAAAGTGTATTTAGTAAGTCAGTTAAGTCTTAATTTATTCCTGCAGTGGCGTGCTGCGACAGAGTACAGATAAGATTTTATTGCTGGTGAAGTCACTAGTTAAATTTGTTGTTAATTTTAATAGTGTACTTCATCTTTGCTTACAAAGTATGTTTGTTCATTTGTGATTATATCATACTACCTATTATGGAGTTAATAGTGCCACTCCATGTCTTCCCGTGGATGTCGTAAGAAGCGACTAAGGGAATAAGGGCTTGTAGTGCTGTTAGGCGATGGGCTTGCAACCTGTCACTAATACACTGGTAAACATCTTAGCCTACTTCTGCAAAATGTGGTTACAGAATTATCAACAAGTCTTTTTAGATTTGTTGGTATTTCTGTAGCTCTGCCTACCCCACTCTGGAAATTAAGGCGTGATGTTATGTATGTATGTATGTATTATGGAGTCACTCATTAATTCGGGGACTGATTGTTTATTTATGTAACTTACACTAAAGTAGTGCCGTTCTAAAAAGTCCGATTTAATGTCTTAGAACTATTAAATTAAAATTCCCTCGGGAGTTCTTAAGTCTTCTGGAATAGAAAGCATCTGTATTTTCCCATTTAGCTATGTAACTATATCGAAATCGCTAACTTAGCGTTATGCATCTTAATTAAGTTCCAAGGTGGTCTGTGTGCTCGTTTGCCTTCTCTATGCCATAAAAAAATATAAAATGCCAACCCCACGGAAAATAATACCTTAAGATACTAAGCTCTAGGCTTCTACTATGGGTACTAGACCACGATATACATACTTATATTGAGAAATATATACTTATATACATAGAAAACATCCAAGACTCGGGAGCAAATATTCGCGCTCATCACACAAAATATCTGCCCTTACTGGGATTTGAACCCAGGACCCCTGGCTTTGGAGGCAGGGCCACTCCCAACTAGGCCACCGTGTCGTCACGTAATGAAGAAAAAAAGTCAGTTCACACCCGATATTGGCTAGCGGGTTAGGTAATAAACTCTTTACGGTATTTTATTACTATACTACGAAGCTGGAACAGAAGCTAGAGAAGTCTAGGTATTTACTGAGAAAATTTCGATGTTTATGAGAGTGGTCCGGAATTCTCTTGGCACTGTGGAACTGCTATAGATCGTCAATTTTTGACTTCGTTACGTCGATGAATATATTATTTTTAATTAATTACTTTACTCGTGTTAATGTGTATTTGAGAAATAAGTCCATGGATAAAATAGTAGGTATATATTAATTATCTTGTGGACTAAACAGCACATAGGGTTAGCTTCACGTGCTTTTGTCAAGTCTCATGTTTGAGGTTATATTTTGTACTGCGTTGATAGCTGTCTGATGGGCCATTTTATAATGGCGCGACTAAAATGATACGAGTAGTTGGTGTTTTTTATGCGGGTACTTTTTTAAATTTCAATTCCAAAGAAATGTGTTTATTCCAATAGGTTTGTTTTGATGGTATATTATTGAACTGTTTAAAACAAATGTCACAAACTCATTAAAATTCTTAAAATCTCTTAATTATTTGCCTTAAACAATGGCAACAAAAAAATATATTTATGGACATACATACATAACACCACGCCTTCATTTCCAGAGTGGGATAAGCAGAGCTACAGAGAAACCAACAACTCAAAAAACACTTCTTTATAGTTCTGTAACCTCAATTTGCACAATCAGGCAGGTTGCAACTGTTGCAAGCCCTTAGTCGCCGGGCATTAGGTTTCTAACCCGGCAACCACACGGAACACATTCATAATAAACTAATAATAATCAATGTATGGTAAGCTTAATACTATTGTACTTATTAAAATTTCATGCAAATGTAATTCTCTGACCATTTCAATGATCACTAATTCAACCTTAATTCAAGGCGGTAACAAAAAAACTTTGAATAATCACACAGTCATTGTACATTCTCCGTCACTCAAATGAGAGTTGATCTTTTGTTAGGTTTTCGAATTACTTTCGATTGATATGTCATTGAACGCAAATGGCCACCTTCACCAGGAAAACATGACGATAGCTGTGATGAATTAAGTTCATGAAAGTTGTTATAATACGACTTCATTTGACCTCTTCAACTAACTTTGTAAATGCTACTCAAAGCGAAATGTTTTACGAGTATTTGTTCCCGAATATTGGGTGTTTTCTTTTTTTAATTTTTAACCCTTTGAACGCTAACGACGCCTAAATAAAAGTAGTCACGAGCTATGTACAACGCCACTGACACTCATAGTAAAGTTGTCACAGCAGTTTAAAAGCGACGTTATATCGTACGGATTAAGTTAAATTTTGCATAACTTTTAATACATGTTTGGCGTGTGAGTGACACATTTGTATTTGACGTAAGGCGTTGAAAATATTAATTATGTATTTATCTACAGTTTTTTTTTTTTACTGGGACCGTATGGGTAAACTGTCTTAGGAAACATTAGGTATTTTTTTAGGGTTCCGTAGTCAAACTAGGAGCCCTTATAGATTTAGCATGTCTGTCCGTCAGTTCGCGGCCTAGCTCAGAGACTCTTAGTACTATAAATATGTAATTTGGCATCTATATACATATTAATCACGCCAACAAAGTGGTTATACAAAATTTTGTAAAAAAAAAAAAAATGTATCTCCCTACACGTAACTCTGGGATGTATTTTTTCTTCGTCTACCGTTCGTTTGGGATATCGTTGGATAGGTTTTTTTCGATTAAAGAATCCGTAAATATTAAGCTTTAAAGCGCTAATTTTAGTTACACTCAAGTGTCCCCCCCTCCCCCCTACAGCAAAAACAACAAATACTACAAATCTGAAACAATCTCGAATGAAAGAGCATATAACGAATTTAAAAGGAAAACTATCACAACTAAGTAGACGTCATTGATTCTTGAGATACAGGCGATTGAAGTGTTTATATCTACTAAAATCATCTAAAACGGCACCAAATGACTTTAAATAGAACATTAGTTATTACTTGTTGATCTTTATGTTTGTAGTACTTAATGGCTTCGGAACCCTACTGAGCATAGTCCGACATGCTCTTGGCTGGTTTTTTGTTAAATATCTTAAGGCATAGTAATTTTATTGGTCAAGTGTGGTAACTTTCTACTAAGTTGTGACTATTGTATATTAATTTGACGGCATGCTAGCTTAGTTGGTAGTGACCCTGCCTTCGAAGCTAGAGGTCCTGGGTTCAAATCCTGGTAAGGGCAGATATTTGTGTGATGAGCACGAGTATTTGTTCCTGAGTCTTGGATGTTTTCTATGTATTTATGTATTTCTCTATACTATAAGTAACTTTATCGTTGTCTAGTACCCATAGTACAAGCCTAGAGCTTAGTTTGGGACTAGGTCAATTTGTGTGAAATTGTCCTGTGTTATTTAATTTTAATTTAATTGAGGTGGCCTTCATAGAGTGGTCCATTAAGGTTATGATCATTAAATTCAATAGGTAATTAAACGAAATGACTTTACATAAACCATGTCGACTTTCATATTTACTTTCGTGTTACAAGCATTTGTAAGCTTAACCATTAAATGGAGATAGCGTTTAATATTGTATACAGTCATTTTAATTTTTAGTTACTATTTACTAAGTTCAGGATATATAGACTGTAAAGTCAAGAAATAATTAAAAACAGCCGTTTGATGTAATTAAAACTTTGCATTTCCTTTGTTTGTTAGTAAAAACAACTGGGTTTTAATTAATTTTACGTCAAAGTTTGATAAGTCTTCGCCTTTGTAGTTTCTTTAGTTGTATCTTCATTGTATTGTTTCTGTATTATTTTGTACAATAAAGTGTTGATATACATACATAAGTCAATTAAGAGTTATTGTTATAATATTATTGTTAAGTTGTAATTAAGTAATTATGTCTAGTAAGAATACAATGATTGAAAAATACTTCATACTATAAATTTCTTGGCCTGATTGCGCAAAATATGGTTCTAGAATTATAAACAAATCGTTTTAGAGTTGTTGGATTTTTTGTAGCTCTGCCTAAGTATCACTCTGGGAATGGAGGCGTGATGTTATTATATCTATACTGTAATTCTATGGAACTTGCTAACTATGTAAACAAACAATATATTGAAATTGACATCTAATGTCAATTTTAGTATGGCGGCTTGTTTACATAGTTAGCAAGTTCCATAGAATGACACTTTAGTATGACAAGTAATTGGAACGACATTTAAAACGTCTTAGAGCGGTATTAATAAGGGTCTCGAGTGACATATCCGTTTTAAGATGTCAGAAATGACAGTTGTTTATCACTTGACATTTACTTTGACGTTCATATGTATGTACCTACGTAGCACCTAACGGATTTACCAATTCTAATGGTGGTTCTTAGGGTTCCGTACAAAAATGGTTAAAAAACCGTAGGGTGATTTCGGTGTCTGTCTGCTGTCTCTATGTCACAGTACTCTGAAACTGTAGAAGTAAAAAACTCGAAATATAATTGTATAACTTGCTTGTAAAAAAGTGTACATCGTTAAGGACAAACTTTAACTTTTCCATTTCGTCACGAAAATTTTATTAACGTATCTAAATGTACGACTAATGTTCGTGACGAAGTGGAATAGGTAGTTTCTTAATTTTTGTCTTTAACGACGTAAAATACATCATTTTGAAAACTGCGTTTTTAGTTAACAAATATGAAATTATTTTCTAAATATTTGCAAAGGGGTCTAGAATGGGAGGTTGAAAAATAAAAGTGATTTGCTTATGGCAAACGGGGTGTCACATGAAAGGGGTGTCAATTTGCAATTTTTTTAATTTTTTTAAGTACCGTACTGAGTTCGAACCCCAGCGGTCGTGTACCAATAAGTTTTGTATCATAACTACATTGATGCTCTTACGATGAAGTAAAAACATCGTGAAGAAACCTGCACATTCGAAAAGTGTGTAAGAGGGTAATTGCACAAAAGACCCTAGATGGGTCGTGTATCTGAAAGGATCCATCTGTTATGGGGCTTCTAAACGGGCCATGTTTTGCTGAAATTTGTGGCCGGGCAACTATACACATCCTGCTCTAACCTACGAAGTAAGAGTAAGATAGCAACAGTTGCCGGCCACAAATTGCAGTAAAACATGGCCCGTTTAGAAGCCCCATTAGATAAGATAAAAAAAGGGGCCGCCAATATATTGGTGTTTTTATACAGGGTGAGTATGTCGAATTGACTAGGCCTATTAAGTTTTTTTTCAGCTGTTGACAATTAAAACAAAAGGTATATCCATAACTAAAAATACTTAAAAAGGCAAAGAAATCGAGCCACATAGTACTGAATTTCCATAGAAAGTGGCTCGATTTCTTTGCTCACTAGTATAGTACTATCGTAGTACACATACATAACATCACGCCTTCATTCCCAGAGTGGGGTAGGCAGAGCTACAGAAATACCAACAACTCTAAAAAGACTTGTTTATAATTCTGTAACCACATTTTGCACGACACCTCGTACCTTTATCTTAGTACCTTTTTAATATCAGAGCGGTTCAAGTTTAAGGCCACTACTAACGATCACGCATTGTTTGCACTATCTTTACTAATATTATAAATGTGAAAGTAACTGTCTGTCTGTCGGTTTGTTACACTTTCACGGATAAACCGCTAAACCGATTTAAAGAATATTTGGTATGGAGATAGTTTGAGTCCCGGGGAAAGACAAAGGGTACTTTTATCCCGAAAAATTTAACGGTTCCAGAGGGAATAACGATAAACGACTTCTACGCGGACGGAGCCGCGGGAAACAGCTAGTCTATAATAGCTATCCAATATGACCTCTCGTTTAAAGTTAATGTAATTTTGTTCCAGTCGAAGTCTCCTGTGGTGGCACTGTGCAGAACAACCTGACCTACTTCATCTCCCCAGGGTTCCCCGAGCTGTGGACTGGGGAGAAAAACTGTGACATCACCATTGAGAAGACCCACGCTGGTATCATGCAGCTTAGGATAGACTTCGTGCACTTTTCTATAGTAAGTGTCACCACATTAATATTGTTAGTTCGAAATTTTGTGTGTGAGTTAGAATGGTTACTTCTTTACGGGGGGACAGAGTTGGATAAAAATTACATTTTACGGTTTACCCTTACTTCACCGACATCCATTACCCACAACGTATCACTTCACAGAATTTTCATTTCATAGACAGGCTTTTCTATGCGCAGGGGTTTAGATTTTGTGACGGTCACAAGTTTAACCTTACCTACGTATTGAATGTTTAAGATTACCTGAAAACAACAGGGTTTCAGCAGAAAATAGCTTTCGATGAAGTGAAATTCGGTGAAACGATACGTTCTATGACATGGAATATGCCTAATTTCAGTCCATTCCAAGACATTTATAATATTAGTGGGATGAGATAAGATCCACTTAGGATAAAAATCGTTCCAATACACTAAACCAGTTTTTAGTATTAGTTGTTTTTCTTTAGGGTAATAATAATAAGTACAATCTATTATCTCTCATTTAATTTAAGAGCCCTGCACTTGTTGGTGGAGTAATTTCCAATCTTCTCTTTTCTCTGCCAGCTACTTCACCTCTCTATACGACATGACATGCACGTTCTCCTTAATGTGACCATGTAGCTTCTTCTTGGTCTTCCTCTGCCTCTCTTTCCATTAATCTTTCCCCCGTCTTCTGCTCTCCACACTCTCCAATATCCTTCTCTTCTCCTTTACCCTCGCCAATACTTCTTGATTTGATACCATTTCCAAAATATTATTACTATTCCGTTCCGAATTTGCCACTTAAAAAGAAATAATTGTGTTTCATGCACATAGTGCAATAAGTATGTCTTTCTTTCCCAGGGTCAGCCCAACAGACTGACCGGAGCGTGCGACGAGGACGTGATGGTTTTGGGCGAAGGCGGCAATCAGGTCAGGCTGTGTGGCCAGAACCACGGACAACATAGTAAGTGCAAACCCTGCCAAGTTCCAGGCAAAGAAAGGTATTGGATTTACAGTGTGTAAATCCAATACGATTTACAAATTTACACACTGTACATGTATGACTTCGTCTCTCTCATTGCCTGGAAACTTTATTGTCGTAATATAGTCTTAGCAGTGTTATTTCGGTTCTATCGCAGGTTTGAAAATTTTCTTCCCAACTGGTTCTTTATCCAAAAATCAATAAGTTCGATTTTTTTTCTCTGAACCCATTAAATTTTTCAAACTCTAGCGAAAATGGGACTTCAATAGGAACAACACTCTAGACTTAAATATTTCCTAAACGGTCCCCCAAATATATGAGAATATAATAACATACACACGTCACACGATATTGTAAAGCAAGAAAAATAGTGTACATTTTTAGTGCGCGGTATAAATATCTTTATGAGTAGCAAACTTCATTTTAGTAACTTTGATAGTTTCTGAGAAAAAGTGAGTGTGATATACAAACTGACAGACTGACGGACATGCCAAACATGAATTAGGTAGACAGACAAAAGGGCCAAACCTTTCTCTATTAGATGAGGTAAAAAAGGCTGTTAAACATAACCCTAGATACTTGGCACCCTTTATAACCTATGCATTTCAATTTCCGAGACATTTCGGGACTTGTTAATATTCTAGCTTAGATCGACGCGCGTCTAGACGGAGCCTGGAATTCTATAGCGAACAAACAGTGCTTCGCTTCCAATGGCTAATTAGACGTGTAAATCATTAAATTAGTTAGTTAAAACGTGAAATTTGATGCTTTGTGCTTAATTGCAAATTAAGCAAGTCTACTATGAGTACTAACTATACAATGATAAACACATATGTTATTAGTGATCTCTTTCAGCATAATTATCATCATATTAGGTGAAAGGGGGCTTACATTCCTCGCCGTCTGAGTTTACTTTTTTGAGGATTCCGGTAACCTTCGGGG
The DNA here is from genome assembly GCA_949316455.1 of Acleris holmiana. Classification (NCBI taxonomy): domain Eukaryota; kingdom Metazoa; phylum Arthropoda; class Insecta; order Lepidoptera; family Tortricidae; genus Acleris; species Acleris holmiana. Next base: position 4,530,539 of record OX438777.1, on the reverse strand, counting down.
AGGGAAGATGGCCGATTGAAAAATGTCTGGCTTTTGCTTTTGATTTATTCTATTTACTGTTTCACTCTATTCACTTTGACATAGGCGAATTTTCAGCGTAATATCGCGGTGGACCGCCATTAATATAAAAGAAGAAGAAGATGAGTTTCCTTTTTTTAAAGTCACAAGTGTAACGTAACCTACGTAATTAATGTTTAGAATATCCTTAAAACATTATCGTTTCAACAGTAAATAGCGTAATGAAATGGAATTCGATGAAATGATACAGCCTCTCCCAAAATATCAAAAAGGCTTTGGTTTATCGACTGCCGATTTTAATTCAAAGTTCATGTATCAATGTATTTCTCTGTCTATATTAGGTTAGTGCAGTAGAAACCGATGTTCTACGGTAAATAAAATCGAGAGGAAACTCCTCCTTTTCTCTGCAAAGGTGTTTTTGTTCTTATAAAAAGGGTAACCTTAATGATGTCCACCAAACGGCTCGCATCGCATCCTGAACTGGGGGGTGATTCTCTCAACACAGCGCAGCGTAGAACGCAAAGGTGAACGTTTATCCGGCAAGTTAAAGTAGTAGTACCGTGTGGTTACCGGGTTAGAATAGTGCCACTCCATGTCTTCCCGTGGATGTCGTAAGAGGCGACCAAGGGAATAAAGGCTTGTAGTACTGTTAGGCGATGGGCTGACAACCTGTCACTAATACACTGGTAAACATCTTAGCCTGATTGTACAAAATGTGGTTACAGAATTATCAACAAGTTTTTTAGAGATGTTGGTAATTCTGTAGCTCTGCCTATCCCATTCTGGGAATGAGGGCGTGATGTTATGTATGTATGTATGGTTAAGTAGTCCCGTCGGAGCGTACTAAACACATTTTAGCGCGTGCCTTCTCAATTAAGTCGCAGAGCTCGATCGCCCAGCGGAGTTTTACGTTCACCTTTGCATTTACGCAGCGCAGTGTTAAGAGAATCACCCCTCTGAAAGTAAAAGGACGGATGCGGCAACAGTCGATCATAACTACTAAAATCATTAGTGTCTATTTATTACGGAGCTGATCGCGCGTCATAGCATACTTTCGGCTACGATCGCGTGTCGCGGAAGACCTCTGTCAAGCTGCAGTGCGTGGCTTGGTAATATAGACTTTAACTACTGTGTATAATTAGGATTTAATTTCGTTTAAAGATTGTAAAATCCGTTCCGATCCGATGCGGTGCGAGCCGTTTGGTGGAAATAATTCTTCACCATCCTTCTCATTTTTCCAGTATACTATGACCTATCAACCGGCAGCGAGACGCGTGAGGCTGGAGAGCTGCCCTCGACGGCGTCCACAAAGTTGTCAGTACGCATGCGCGGGACAGACATGCCGCGGCTTTGGCTCCTGCGGCTCGCGCAGCTGCCTCTTGCGCATTCCGCTCCGCTTGACTGTCGCCAGTATTATACAGGGAATAACGGTAAGGATGGCCTTTCGTAATTCTGTGTCCCTAGTCAAAACGGATACACGTCGAATTTTCTCGTAATAAAAAAGACACCGTGACAAACGGACGGACTGTAGGGCTTTAGTAAAATGGTCCCGTTGACACCCTTTGATTATGGAACCCTAAAAATTTACGTCACGCACAGAATATTGAGTTACTTACAGTTTATCCCTTGAAACTCTGAAGATAAAAATAAATGAAAAAAAAGAACAAAAATCCGCCGTCAAAAACGCAAGAAATTACTTCTTTTAATATTATAGGCACCTACCTAATAGTTAGTCCAACTGAAGTCGGCTTTTTTGGTGAATATATTGTGGTCGCCCACTTCAGTTCGACTAACCTATTGGGTAGGTGCCTATAATTTTAAAAGAAGTTATTTCTTGCGTTTTTGAAGGCGGTTTTTAGTTTTCTTTAACTTTTATTTTATTTTAATATTTTTAGTGATTATAAATACGCTGTTCCGTAGTCCCACTTATTCGTTGATATGAAACTTTAAGTTTCAAGCGCGCCGCAAGCAACACCGCCGGGAAGTCATAGTCATATTTCTACAAGTAAATATTATTTTTTTGTAGTCGCTCACCTATCCTTGAAATTGGTACCGTTGAGGAGTTCCGATGGCCACCTGTGGTCTTCATCATCAGTTCCACTTCCCCAAATGATACTTTCTTAATGCAAATGCTTGACTTCTTACTAAAAATACTAACATCGCTATATGTTTGCCTACAATATTTGAAGAGTTCTCTCAATTCCTCACTGATCCCCTCATCAGATTCAGATTTGGTGACAATGGGACCACTTCGGAAGTATACTCTATCAAACCAAAAAAAAAAATTGACGGAGTAATCGAATAAAAAAAAAACCAACAAGGGATCGTATAACCTTCTCCTTTATTTGAAGTCTCCTCTAAGTTTCTATCGCACCGAGCGAAAACTAAAACAGCATGTAGATACATACATACATTGACAGCGAATATTATTGGTGGCCGTCCGGTAACCTTGGGAGAAGGAAGATGGCCGATTGAAAGATGTCCGGCTTTTGATTTTGATTTATTCTGTTTACTGTTTTACTCTACTCACTTGACATTCGCGAATTCACTGCGGAGTATCGCTGTGGACCACCATCCATAAAAAAAAAATGAAGTATATTACTGGTCGCTGAGCGACCTAGGCGCCACGCTCTCGTGGCATCCAAGGCTTATCATCGGCCAGCATACAAGGACAACCTTCATGGAACAGAGCAGCCAGAAACCATTGAAGTGCGTTTTTCAAAAAAAGTTAAGGACAAAAATTAAGAAAATTTAAATCTTCATCGCATTGATGATTGGCGTTTGTCTTGTTCGTTTCATTAAAAGGCATTAAAGCGACAAGGTACAGAAGTGTCCAGCTACTTGTAAAAGGACTTGCATGAAAATGCAGTTGGGTTATGCACGCTCATTTTTAAACTGGTTAAACCGAAATGAACTACCTTAAAAACCAGTATATTCTTGAACAGTATGCCAATAACGTCTAAGTACAAGATTAAGTGGGGGATATAAATAACTAAGTCCTAAGGAAATTCACGCTGAAGCTAAAGTCTGGAGCTTGAAGTTATAATCCAGACAAAGCGCCTAGCTCTTTCTCAAGACCTTGTTGGCACAGGAATTAAACTTGAAATTGTATTAGCGACATTATTACGGGTTGTTTGAGATTTAAAAATAGATTTCACATTGAGCCTTTTATATGTAAAGATACATTAAATTCTATTTTCGTACAAGTTTTTGTCTAATTTAAATATCAATTAAAGATCTAACTCTACGATTTTATGTTAAGACTACTAGGCTTCTATGATGAAAAAACATAATTTTGTAGATTAAATAAACAAGTACGTAAATAAATTGAAAGATAATCCGAGAATCCTAGTTTCGTAGACAACACTACTAGGCAAATGAGGTAGTTAATTAATAAAGTCCATTAAATTAAAATGGGTTCATAAACAATTTACCTAATTAAAACATGCCTAAAACATAATTTAGGCGTCAAGCATTGTTCACTCTCTTCAAATTACCTTCGTATTAATTACACTAACGATTGCCCTCAACTTAACTTTTATACAATTAACGGTTAATTTTGTAACAGTAATTAATCTTTCCCTAGCACTCGAACGTCATGCGGGACTTAAGCTAACCATTACCAAAGGCTCTGAATGTAGCCAATTTAACAAGTACTTTGAGTTTTAGGGCACTCGAATTAACGCGTGCGTAATTTCGTAAAAGCGCCTACATGTTTAAATTAGCAATTTTTTTAGCTTATGAGAGTGATAAATTATTTACGCAGGCGTTTCGGATGACTTCATTAAGGATAACACCTGTTTGAAAGTGAAGTAGAAAATTGTAATCGGATAATACGGAGTTATATTATATGGTCATGTGACATTTTGAGGTGCGTTTGACGTCATGTTGGCCTAGTTTAAATTCCAGTAAGGGCAGATAATTTTTGTGTGATGAGCACGATTTATTCCTGAGTCTTGGAAGTTTTCTATGTAATTCAGTATATATTTCTCTATATAAGTAAGTTTATCGTTGTCTGGGTACCCATAGTACACGTCTGGAGCTTAGTTTTTGACTAGATCAATCTGTGTGACGTTGTCCCGTGATATTTTTTTTTATTTTTTTTTATTTTTTTTATGTGGTTGCCGGGTAGGGATAGTAACACTCCATATCTTCCCGTGGATGTCGTAAGAGGCGACTAAGGGAATAAGGGCTTGTAGTACTATTAGGCGATGGGCTTAAATAAGGGCTTGTAGTACTATTAGGCGATGGGCTTGCAACCTGTCACTAAATGCACTGGTAAACATCTTAGCCTGATTGTGCAAAATGTGGTTATAGAATTAACAAGTTTAGAGTTGTTGGTATTCTGTAGCTCTGCCTACCCCACTTTGGGAATGAAAGCGTAATGTTATGTATGTATGCCAATTTATTATTATTCAGGGAGTGGCTATTCAAGGCTCCAAAGCTATCACTGCGACCAGGATTGATCTATTGTGATCATGTATGCCGATAATAAAATAACTAATCAAAAGATAAAAAGCCCGTGAACTGATACCTCCTTTTTTTAAAGTCAGTTAAAAAGCCCTGATATAAACCAAGTCAGCCTAGCTAAAAACCATCCCAACTAAACAACATTTCTTTAAAAAAAAACCTCGGCCTTTTCCACAATTTGTATTACAAATAGATGTTAACTTTTAAACCAATTAAAAATTATGTAAGTATCTCCAATAACCCTTCACCGAAGCCCTTTGTTCATTTTTCCACTGTAAACATCCTCAAGATCGAATCTCGAGTTTATCCGCGGTGTCGAGAGTTCGTTGAGCCACTCCATCGAGATCAAGTCTCCTCAGAGGTAGTCTTTATCTTGATAGGTAAGTATTATTAATCGGGGACCTATATAACCCTCAGTCAAACAACGTGAATTTGATGTTTTTATAAAATTACTAGCTGTATCACGAGTAGAAAAATAAAATATAGCCTATGTTACTCAGTGTTTTGCAGTGCGTTTTTGTCAAGTAAATGTTGTGAGTTTGAGTTTGTGATTGAATATTTTAAAAAATACGCACACGTCCAAATTACTGGAGGCACGCACACCGAGGTGCCTTTGATCAGTTGATCACAGTCAAAAGATAGACTCTCGGCGGCTCACCGCGCGCCGCTTGCTGCTCGCGCACAGCGTGCGCAAAACGAATTTGAGCAAAAAAGGTGAGCCGTGCGGGCCTCAACAATGCTGCTCTAATTCGTACCCACCTTGAGAATGAATCAACAGTATATCGACGGTTTTTATCTATTTATTATTTCAGGTACAATAAGGACGTTCAACTACGCAGTGAATGGCCGGTATCTGGCAGACCAGAAGTACAAGGCATGCATTCGGCGAAACAAGGGCATCTGCTCCATCCGGTACTCGCCCTGCGACCATCGTTCCTTCAGGATCGGCGGCCAAGGGATTCAGAATGGTAAGGGTAAATGGGAAACCAAACCAAAAATTTACCATTACTAGCTTCGTTCGCGTTAGTAATGTTGCCAGCCAGCGACAGCGGTATTATAATTTTCGAATAGCCTACGTAATTCAAGATATAAGTAATTTCCATTCCAAGTTTTCATCCAAATCCGTTCAGCCGTTTTAGCTTGAAAGAGAAGCAAATATTATCATCAGTCACACACAAAACTGACGCATTTTTAATATTAGTCTGATTCAAGCCGTTTAATTGATGATCATGAAACCTTCTACGTGATGGTGACTCCTGCTTTGAGAGCCGAAAAACTTTTCATCAATCCCAGCTAAGAGTAACCAAGAAGAAATGAACTGTTAGGAGTGAATGTCAACCTTCCTGAAAGAAACTTAGATCTATTTTACGCTGATAACCATGGCATACTACCAATCACTGACGGCGACAAGGCTGAACTGATTTAACACGAAATTATCTAGCCAGATTAAGAAAACTAATATCGTTCCATAGATATACTGGAATGTTACCAATTATTAGCACTTTGCTCTGACACTTGCAAGTGTCAATAGCTGGCTCGCTGCCAACGTTTGCTTGTCCTGAAAACGAGTCAAGCAAGTAATGGTATTGGCTTCGGGAAACTTCTATTAGATTTCAAATTTATTCGAGCTATTCTTTTTGATTAAACAATTAACTATCTTGATTATAACAACGTATCGAATCTGCTGAATGGCAATACTAAACGTTGAATTTTACATTCCATTCCACAATCCATGATGTAAAATCGGGCAAATGCTTTGCAAAATGTGGTCGCTAGTTTATTTTTCTTAGAAAGCATCGTTTTAGTCAATATGCATTATAAGGTTATGAAAATATCTACTAAATAATACCTTCAAGCCGGAATGGACTTAAAAATATACCTTTTTTGGACCACTGAAAATAAATACATTATAAATAGATGTTTCAAAGTTATGAATGGAAAACGTGCTGATGACAGAGCACCGGTTAGATAGTCTGACGTTATCAAGAGCACCCAGCATACGAACCTCAACAGTGAGAGACCGAGAAACCTACAACTTTGCCTATGGTGTACTAAAATATAACGCGACTATTACGACTGTAGCGGACAGCTCTAGCTACATTCAATTTTTTTCAGTCTGGCTTTGTTCGCCTTCTTTACTATCTATAAGAATTAGGATGAATATCTTCCCAAAGTGTTGTTATTGGATCATTGTTACTTTGGAAACTTATGACATGGAGGCAGTTCTTGAAAAAGCAATGATTTTTTTATGTTATTTTAAGCCCGAACATATTGTCTTTATCATTCTGTCTTACGTGAAGTTGCCACTTGTCGAATTCCCAAAGTAACCAAGGTCCGAATGTAGCTTTAGATCTCGAGCCAGGTCCCGGCGGTCTTGGCGGACCAGGCACAGGGTTCTACGGGCAAGATGGGGCCTTCATCAGCCCTACTGTCGCCACCACGCCCAGGCTCTCCACCGTTCCTGACTTGGACCAGCAAGGAGTGGAAACCATCAATGGTTATTTTTCCCCTGGGCATGATTGTTGTTGATCCTTGGAATAGGGTCTTTTGAGTTTTACTTGAGTGTGATCTGAAAACTTGGCCAAGGTACAGGCTACAGGCTAGTATGTACGTATGCAAGGTGTTCACAAAAAGAACAAAGTAAGATTTCTTGCATAGGAACTGTTTTGGCTAAAGTTGTACAATGAATGCTTGAATAACCAGTAATTTGATTCTGTATTTATATCCTTGTTACTATAGTGTCTAGTTTTTGGATCACACTGTTTGTTATAAAATTCCAATATATCAATGTATAATCCTTGTATTGTCAATGTAGTCGAATAAATAACATACCTTAGCTCAGTCTAATAAGTAGCTACTGCTTAGTAGTATTAATATTGTAGTTAGTTCTAGTCATACAATTCCTAAGAGCTCATACGAAGTGAACTGAGTGGAAAAATCTCTGACTTTATTCCAATTGGTTTCAGCCCTTTTTGTTTTTATATTGTTATAGTAAAGGTTGGCGTTCTAATAGCTGTTTCTTTTTAGTGAAAAATAGCTACCATAACGTCAACAATATTATTACGATAAAGAAACGAGATGGGCTGAAACAGTAGAATAGAGGCTTTTTAATTGAATATGCTACCTCTTATCCACCAAGTAGCCTGCCACAACGTCAAAATCTTTGCCGCGGTTAGCCTTCCACGCGGTTCACCGCTCCTAGTGCGTAATCCTTAATTTTACATAACAACTCTATAGTAAAATAAATTCCTAATACCTGTATCCTTACCATACCATGAGTTACAGTGACTGTAGTCACTAGTGAGTCGAATTCTCTATCTTGCACAGTTTTGTAATAGAGTGAGAGGGACAGAACATTCGACTCACTAGCGAGTACGGTCACTGTTAACTAATGGTAAGGGTTCGGACTTTTTGTATATTCTGCATTATTTTCTATTGCGATTCTTGACTGAATATGATTTTTTGAAATTGTGTGTGTCACACTAGGTAATGAACTTGATAAACGTGATATAATTTTATTTCCTGTCAAAAATACCAAGTTATTACTGCATGTCGTGGATGACATTCATGAACGTTCCTTTAAACTCAAACGTACGTAAATAGGTACACATTAAGTATACTTTCAGCGTTTTTGTCATGACCCTGGTATTGAGGGATCCTATTTATTAACTTAATATTTACCTCTTAAAATATGAGTTGCCTTTTAAAATATAAAAGTTCTGCAAAAGTATCTTTACGACAAGCTGTTCCAAGTGCAAACATCTTACAAATGTCATTTCCGTCGTACCTACTGGCGCTCTAGGTGGCACGTAAAATTATTGGAAATGTACTTTTCCAGTGCTAAAAGCTGCCTCGGAGAAAACCTATCTAAGTTAGAAGGCTCTAATAATGATTGACGCCATCAGACGCTGAAACAAAAGTTTTGTTTCGGTTCTACCAATCGATTTTAGGTTGACGGCGTTGAGATCTTAGAAATGGATTTCTTAACTTTTCGAAATTAGTTCGTAAATAAATTTGTATATTTTAGCACTTTAGGCGCAGCATTTATTTATCGTAGTCGTTTAACTTCGTTCTGTGTCAATTTAAGCCGAGTATTGGCATGTTAGAATAAAAACAAAAACACTTTTTGGATGGCGTGTTGGAGGTCGTTTTAGTACATCTTCTGCCGCCGTTGCCGCCTCGTTGCGTTTGCTGTTTTGAGTAGACCATGAAAAACATTTTATGCCCTTCAAATAACCACTGGTACATATGTCTGTCCAGGCCTACGATTCTAACCAAAACAACGCGGTTGGTATAGTGATAAAAACGGTTTTTTATCGACAGTATACATAAGGTTCAAAGTCTCTCGGAAATTCTTGTTACATTACTGCACTGATTTGAGGGCTGGACTGAGAAGTGAAGAAGTTCCACACAGTGTTCGCATTATTGTGTTCCGGCGTGGGGATAAGACAACCGGTGAAATTACTAGCATAGAGGCATTCCATCTTAGTCCTCAGGGTTGGCAACGCATTTGAGGTCTTAGGATTATAGTCTTGAGAATTCAAATGTGTATGGGTCTCAGATTCCACTTACCATCAGGTGGCCTGAGTGCTCGTGTGCCTTCTCCTTAACATAAAAAAAAAAAAAAAAAAAAAAGTTGCAAGGTTACTCCATAAACTTTACAATGAATTTTGAAGGTAATCAGAACATTTTTACCTTTCAATGACAGACATGGTGGAAGAAGGGATGATGCCAGTTAATGAGATCCAGACGCAGGAAGACGAGATGGAGGGTTCAGGAGCAGACCCTCAGATAGCGCCGCCCATCCAGCCGACGCCTGTGCCCAGCATAGCTTCTAGGGTATGGCCCACTGTTTTTTCTATGATAAGTTTATATTTAGCTTGCAGTTGTTTGTGTGTTTGGGTTAAATTTTGCAAGTTATGATTGTAGAGTCTAAGAGTTGATTTGATGATGAAACCGAAAGGTGGCGCTTTTCAGTATAGAACGTAGACTCACCGAGTTGGGACTTGTTATTTTGGTATCAGATCATTATTAGATATTGATGACTACTCAAAAAAGTATAATTAGTAATAAAAGGATTGAATCTTTTGTCAGAAAGTTATAAAATGCTTATTTTAAAAAAATCGTTTTGGAAAGAATCTATGGGCAGTGTGTACAACTCAAAACTAAATAAATTTACTTTTGATATGGGACAATGACGTTTACAACCATCAAACTCGATTATCGTCTAAAGAGTTAGACAATTTAAATATTTAAACGCGTCTAATTTTAGTTGTTAAGTTTGTTTACAGTTACGAGTTAACGATTTAATAACAAACCGTGTACCGACGGCAGTAAACCTAGTTAACTTTCAATTAACTGTAAAATCTATCGTTTTCCAATGCTTAATATTCTTAGTAAAGTTAGTTCCTGCTTAATGTAAACATAACCTCTTTATTTACCAGAAATATATAAAATCCTCGGCATATTGTGGGATTGAGATTAACTATCTTTTCCATTGTATCTAACATAATCAATCAAAAAGACCAGCATGGAAACTCATAGCTTAATCAAATTTCACTTTATCGAATGTATCATATCATCGAATTTCATTTCATCGAACGCTATTTTCTGCTGAAATCATAATGGTTTCAGGGTATCTTGAACATTAATTACGTAGGTTAGGTTAGATGATTAAGACACCCTGAAAACATTATGGTTTCAGCAGAAAATTGCGTTCGATGAAATGATACATTAGATGAAAGGTGTTTGGATGAAATGATACACACCCGATCAGCATGCGTATAACCTTGTTAATTTAAACGTCATAGGCTAAAATAATGCTTGATATTATATATCCAGTTTGAAGTTTACTATGAATAAGTACTGAAGTGCTGTCTTTCTTCAACACCTCCAAAGCATGGAACATTCCAGTAGCCCTAATAACATAGTTCAACCCTACCCTTACCCTTGCCCCACTAACTGGTACAGATCTGGAGCTATATCTGGCCCTCCTGGCTCTGGCAGTGGCAGTCAGCTCGCACCGTCTCCTGGAACCGCTGGTCTCCATACGCGCAGCACTACGCAGTTCCTGAGGATGAGAAGTTCCGATACTCAGGGTATGGGAACTTCGGAGCCGGCCGGTATGGACTTGGGAGACTGGGGTGCAAGGACAGGATCACAATTCCTTGTGAGAACGAGTACTTTATTTCGGTGAGTACTGTGGAGTGGTGGGGTGCTCTTCAATTAAACATTAACATGTTTTTTTTACATGGTTGCTTATTTATTTTAAGACATGTTTATGCACGTTTCAAGGTTCTGTCTAAGTCTTTAACTGCCATGCCATCTCTATAGGAATACTCTGTGTCCCTATTTTAAAGATCGGGCCACAGAGGTGACGTGGAGGTCTTCAACCTTCACAGTACTATTTTATTTTGATTTGATTTAGATAATTCTATTCTATTCTGCCACCAAGCAGCATTGTTTGCATTGATATTGTTCTTGTTATCTTCGAAAATTAAATTTAACTTGGACTGGTTGACAATGGCGTTTAAATATTGGCAGTAACTTGCATAGAGGCATTTCATCCTAGTGCTCAGGGTTGGCAACGTATTTGCTGTATTAGGATTGCAATCTTTGGATTGTAGCATTGAGAATGCAAATATCTATAGGTCACAGATCCCTACCAATTAAACAAACAAAGTATCCGGCGGTATCCGTATTCGCGGGTGCTGATGACCTTACCTTCTGGGTGAACTCGTTCTATCTTCGACCTTGTCTTGACTTTTTGGCCTCGATCAGTGTCAAGAGTAACTCCATTTGATTTAAAAAGCAGGGTTTATGGATGACATGACAAGAACTCATCGATGTCCTCAAATAGTACCTAAGTGTTAAACTTTTTTTTTCTTTTTAGAACTCCTTCATGTCTGGAGTCTGCGACCCTCACCACTGCGGCTCCAGCTTCTGCCCGGGCTCTAGACCTGAAGACTGCCACGTGGTTACGTCTATCTCACCCTTCGCAGTAGCTGTGAACTTCGGACCACCAGCTGTGAAGCCCAACCCTGAGGAGAATATAGGAGCATGTTTAAAATATACACAGATGCCTTGTGAGACATGATGGCGAGTCTCCTTAAAACTCCAGATTAAATCGGTATGGGAAAATTGATAAGGACGCCACACAATTATTGTTCGATAGAAAGTGTGCAGTCTGCAGGAGCTCTTTTAGTTGGGGATAAGACGAGCGAAGCGACCAAGTTATGACGAGAACACCTTAGACATATTGTTTCAATAGTTGTTTTATGACGGGACTTTTTCTTCATCTTTGTTCGAAAACTTACGTTCGAGTTGTTGACAATTCGCAATATCGATTCTAACACAAAATGTTTAACAACTGCCTAGCGACGGTAAGACATCAGGAAGCGGCCTGACCGAGTAGTCTCATAAAGAATATGATTATGTGTACTGTAGGGTGTATCGCTATTATCAACGCACTCACCCCCTAATGAAAGGTGATGGGGATGATGGGGAAGGACTCACAAATTGACCGAGACACGTTGTTCCTGACTACTTACCGTGAGTAAATCTTTGTTTAACGATTTAGTTGTTATTAAGATATACCTAGGCTTGTAATATTCTCCAAATGATTCCTAAAATTCAAATAAGTTAAAGTTGAGAACAATTGAGGCGATTTGAACAATTTTAAATAGCTTCAGTTGCAATATAAAATGCATCACCCAGTTTAATTTAATTATGTTAACTGTGCCATGCTCTACGTTGTTAACATGTCAAATAAGAATGTCTTTTTTGACAAATATGTGTTACAGAGGCAATCTACGACACTGAGGTATAAAGCCTTCTCCTCGCTAAAGGTCATTCCGATAAATAGATTGTAATGTGTTAATAACTGTTAATAAATATAAGTTAATTGCCAGTGGCACGAACTTTCATTAACACTAATGTAATGTCTCATTACTAGTAAATCTTCTGTCACTTGACGACACGGTGGCGTAGTTGGTAGTGACCCTGCCTCCGAAGCCAGCGGTCCTGGGTTCAAATCCCGGTAAGGGCAGATATTTGTGTTATGAACGCGAATATTTGTTCCTGAGTCTTGGATGTTTTCTATGTATTTAAGAATTTATTTCTCTATATAAATATGTTTATCGTTGTCTAGTACCCATAGTACAAGCCTAGATCTTACTTTGGGACTAGTCAATTTGTGTGAGATTGTCCCCTGATATTTATTTATTTACTTTCTAATTTTCTTAAGTAGATAGTGCACGTGCCTTAAGGTGACATTTTATTAAACGTTTGGCGCAACTGAATAAATTAATCTAAAATATAGGTTATGTTTAATTGACTTGTTGTTGAGCATACTTTTTAGGGTTCCGTACCCAAAGGGTCAGGCTGTATCTCACGAACCGTTATAGGTAGACACTTGAAATTTTCAGTGTGTATTTAGTGGTTACCTATCTTAAGTCCGAAAAACGTTTACCCGCTGTTTCGTTTCTCCGAATTTTCATAATTTAGAGTTTTTGAAACCGTTTAACTTTCCGGTATTGTTATAAAACAAACCAGATTTTTTTCTGTAGGAATATTTTCAAACATTAAAAAAAAAAACAATTTATGAAACTTCGGACAAACAAAGCGGGCAAACGTTTTTCGAACTTTTGATAGGTTACCGTAATAATAAAATATTGATTGTGTTTTGACTCGAGCTTAATATAATCAATATTATCTCTAGAACCGCGACTCATGATTTTTAAAAATGAGAACTATTGCTGCTATAACAAATAACTGAAACAAAATGTACCAAGTGGTACGGGACCTATTGTGTGCACGTCCGACTCACACTTAGCCTGTTTTTTTTAAGTACAAATATTGGACATTATTTAGATTAATAAATTATAAAGCTATTTTAAACCTACTTACTAAGATATTTATATGTAAATTGTGTGTAAATAGTAATATAGAATGTAAGTTAGGTCTACTCGTAGATATTACTTATTCCTGTTTAATGTAGATAATCTTGTATTGAAGCTTTATTTATTCAAAACACATTTCACTGGTATTTCCCCAGGGTATGTTGACATTCTATTGATTGATTTTGTGTGGAAAATACACGAGCAGGACGAATGTACAATATTAAATTATTTGAAACCTACCGTCTTTCTTATTTTGCCCTAATTATAAGTTTACTACCATACAAACAGTGAGATTTTTGTTAGTGGGAATTTGAATCTATCAGCAAGGAAATAAAGTTCAGTTACCTTTGCTCTGAAATGGTATTTTCGTTTCGTCCACTTGGATCCATTGCATGGCTCCATTGATGGATCCTAGTACACTTTTTCCTCCACCTGAGTCCATCGTACCAGTCAGTTCCAAATAATGGATTCTAAGACACTTTAAGGTGCACTTGGATCCTCCACGTACTTAAATACTAATTGTGGTTGTAAAAGTAGGTAGGTTAGGTTCGTTAGGCATCTTCAGATGCCCGAAGGGCAAAACCACCTAGAAGTAGGAGCCCCGCCCTGGGTGGGACTCCGTCGAAAGTCAGTAGGACAAAAATAGTAGGACCACGAGGAAACGGCCATTTAAATTATACTTCGTTTGATTAATTCGGAGGATCCAAGTGCACCTTAAAGTGTCTTAGAATCCATTATTTGGAACTGATTGGTACGATGGACTCAGGTGGAGGAAAAAGTGTACTAGGATCCATCAATGGAGCCATGCAATGGATCCAAGTGGACGGAGAGGGTATTTTCAAGTTAGAAACAAATAAAAATAAACTTTATGGTCATTAAAATTAAGTTTAAACTATTTTGCCTTGATTATGTATCTCCTATGGCACACCGGGTCTCACGAGGTTAAAAGGCCACATATACCGGGTGTTGCCTGTAATAGGAGCAATAAATTTAGGGATCGTTGCCACACCACAAACGTAACAACATTTATTATACAACTATTGAAAATAACTTGTTGTTTACTAAATATTAATGAATTTAGATTTTCCAAGCCAGCAATGTATTGCGAAAACTACGAAGTTTGTAGGCTTACAATAGATGTCAACTAGACTATTGGATGGAGTACATTTAAAATGCTATTTAGTTTGTTCGAAAAAATCCCAAATAATAAATTACATATTTTGTAAAAGTTGTAGAACAAATGTTGCTACAGTAGAAACGATCCCTCAATTAATTCCTCCTATTACAGGCGACACCCAGTATATGATAAAGTCGGTAGGTAGTGTTACGCGATTTGGACTTTAACAACCATAATGCATGTAGGTCGTTGTAAAAAAAGGCTTAATCAAAACAAAAAATACGATCGCGTCCTTTGTGTAACGAGAGTTAGTCATACAAACTATATGGGTAACTCCCGTTACGCGAAGGAGTCAAGTAAGTTTTGTTTTAGTTATAAGTAGCCCTTAAATGTATTTTTTTTTTTAGAAAACTTCCCGTATCTGTTCTCTAGATATATCAAACTTGATCATATTTCCTTGAGACTGTTAACGTGAAAACACGATTAGAAACTAAAATCGACAGTTTTATTTTACACGACATTTTTTTTTGCATGTGTATGGTTGAATCTTTGAAGCCCTACGATCTTTAACGATGTTTTTTTTTATTAAATATGTGAGAATTTATAACTTATTTATCCTGGTCAACATGTTTTAAATTAATATTTTGGATTTAAAGTAAACCGCAATTACTGTCTCTAACTCACTTTATTCTCACGCACGCACATAAAGCCATCCCTTTTTTATTCTTGTGTGGGCGTGGCAGTGTATGTGGCCACTTAAAATGTTTCGTTTCATTATGGCTACGAGAGTGTAGTTACCTTTGTAAGTATTTGATCGCTTTTTGTTGTTTGTTGCTTCTACGCAAAATGTGTAAGAAATCGGTTCTATTGTTCTTGGCAAAACTTTTCTCTTAGTTACTCGACACTGGCGGCCGAGCTAAAAACAATACAATAGCATGTCAAAAGCAATATGACTTTGCCTAGTAAAAGAGTGCCAGTTTTTGGATTACAGAGTATATAGTGTTTGACCATAGCGTTTTGTGACGGCATAGGTTAGTCTTTATACCGGGTGTTGCCTGTAATAGGAGCAATAAATTGAGGGATCGCTTCTACTACCGTAACAACATTAGTTCTAACTTTAAAAAAATATATAATTTATTATTTGGAATATTTTCGAACAAACTAAATAGTATTTTCAATGTACTCCATCCAATAGTGTAGTTGACATCTACTGTCAGCCTAGCAACTTCGTAGTTTTTTCAAAAGTTGTAGAATCAATTTTGTTACGTTTGGCGACACCCGGTATAAATAAATAAATAATATACGACATCAGTGACTGCTTCTCGAATTGTAAGATGGCTATGTTTGCTGACGACCTAAAAATATACAAAATGGTTAAGACTGAAAACGACTGCAAGCTTATCCAAGATGATCTTAACAGGTTCCACACGTACTGTCTATCAAATAAGTTATATTTGGCGTACGATAAATGTGTCCATATTTCCATTACCAAAAACAAAAATAAAATAATGTATAGGTATGAAATAGGTCGTACAGAGGTACAAAAAGTCTCATCTGTAAGGGATCTCGGTGTGACCTTAGACGAAAAATTAACCCTAAACCAACATATTGACAAAATAACGAAAAAAACCTACCAAATGCTTGGCTTTGTCATTCGATCAGCTAAGCCCTGAAAAAAATCGATTCTTACCTGTTGCTCTATAAGTCACTAGTTCGCCCTTATCTGGAATATGCTTCTGAAGTTTGGAACCCCCATTACGCAGTTTACGTCGATGCGGTGGAGGCGGTCCAGAAAAGGTTTCTGCGAGCTCTTCACTATAGGCTCGGCCATACCACCATGTCCTACGAAAAGTTGCTGGTTCGCCACGGGCTTCTTTCATTAGTTGGCAGGCGGACGGTCCAGGACGCGACAGTGCTGCATAGAATATGCACAGGATACTACAACTGTCCAGAACTCCTCGGCAGTATCGGGTACCGCGCGCCTGCGTTTCGGACGCGTTCCACGTCCCTGTTCGCAATCCCTGCGAGTTCTTCAAATGCGGGAACCCGCGCACCGTTGCGTAGAATATGCCATACATACAATAAGCGCCTGGTCTCGGTTGACATTTTTAGTAACACGCGCGCCAATTTTAAGGATAAAATAAAACTCTTAATAAAGTAAGTTAGATTGCGAAAAGTATATAGATAGATTCAAATTCCCACTAATAAAATAACACATTTTCTCTATAGTGCTGCCTTACCTAAGTTATTTATAAGTATTTGATAGATTATTTGTTGACTTTGCTTGTTTCTATCTATCTATATAGCCATAGTCATGGTCATATAATTTACTGCCTTATATAATTGTAGCATGCTTTTTTTTATTTTTTATTTATTATTTTTGCCCTGTTGTTGTATAGCCCCAGGATATAGGCTACACTTATTTTATATGTCCTATTTTGTATATTCTGTTTCTAATGTCTGTATCTATTTTTTTCCCCAATAAAGAAAATAAAATAAAAATAAAATAAAATATCAAGGGACAATCGCACACAAATTCACCTAGTTCCAAACTAAGCTCGAAGCCTGTTCTATGGGTTGTCGTGTTACGTGGTCTTTCGAAGGTTCGGAAGACCAGATAACAGACGGAGGAAATTTGTAGAGGCACCTGACCTTCCGAAGGCTCGGAAGACTAGGTACGTAAAGAGAGATAAAAGAGTTAGGTCAGGGTCAGGGTTATTTATTGAGCACTTGTTTAGCTTTACACAGAATTACCAGTATAAAATTTCTAACTAATTAAATAGGTCCCTAACAACACCAGGGAGATAGCAGAGAGTAGTTCTTTTCTGTGAAGTAGACGACTGAAGAGAGCTCCGGGGGTCCGTCCTGATCGCTACCACCATCTTATCCATCCGCCAAGCAACAGTGTTCGCATTGTTGTGTTCCGGTGTGGGGATAAGACAACCGGTGAAATTACTAGCATAGAGGCATTCCATCTTAGTCCTCAGGGTTCGCAGCGCATTTGAGGTCTTAGGATTATAATCTTGAGAATTCAAATGTCTATGGGTCTCAGATTTCACTTACCATCAGGTGGCCTGAGTGCTCGTGTGCCTAATCCTTAACATAAAAAAATAAAAAATAATAAAAAAAATACACTACTTGCGCAGTAGTGCGTAGCGATGGCAGCAACGCTCCTCTTAGTAGAAGTATAGTAGCAGATAGGCCCGAGTAGAGGCCCGTGAGATCGAGTAACGGTCCCGGAGCAAGCAGGAACGAGATCGAGGTGCGGAGATAGTAACGGTCCCGGAGCAAGCAGGAACGAGATCGAGGTGTGGAGATAGAGGCTTCTTGAGGTGCGGGGCCTGACTTGGCTCCGCACAAGGCCGACTTCTAACGTTTCAACTCGGAAACTGGAGAAAGAATGAATGGCTCTAGTCTGAGCCACCCTTTATATACCCTGGTGTTCTATCTTTTTAATTTGGAAGTTATAAGTTTATAAAATTACAAAATTACACATGCCATGAATTAATTCTATGGAAAACAATCATATTAACTCCATGTTACAGTATAAAGCCTAAGATATTGTCTCTGCCCGTTGTCAAGACAATGAAAATAACAATATTGTCAGTTGAAAGAAAATAAACAAAATGTTCAAATAATCTGTTTTAAATGACGAAATATTCATAAAAGTAACAAGAATCGAAAGGAAAAATGTAACACTCTGGAAGCCCGCGACATCGCGGAGTACATAATATTCAAGAAGATATACGTCCCCAAAGTCAGTCGGTCAAGCTGTGAACGTTTTATATATCAAGTTAAATAACGTATTTCAGGAATAATTCCATGACCAAACGAGTCCCATTAACCGTCAGGTGAACCGCGCCGGCAAGATGATCAGAAATGCGCAATAAGTTAACAATTTAAACTATGAACCTACAGAAAAACGGACACGGATCCAAGTATCGAAGGTACAATATTACAGGGTTTTGGTACTAGGCAATGATAAACATACCAATGTAGATACTAGCTTCTGCCTGCAACTTCATCCACATAGATTTCGATGATCGTTATTCAATAGGGAACTTAGATTTTCCGGGATAAAAAGAAGCCTATTTGTTAATCAGGGTATAAGCTATCTCCATTCCAAATTAGCAGCGTAAAATAATAAAAAACGAACACAGACTAAGACTGTTGTGTTCCGGTGTGGAGATAAGACAGCCGGTGCAATAACTAGCTTAGAAGCATTCCATCTTACTCCTCAGGGTTAGCAACGCGTTTGTGGTCTTAGGATTGCAGTCTTGAGAATGCAATTATCTATGGATCAGAGTTACCACTTACAATCAGGTAGCCTGTGTGCTCGCTTGCCTATGCCATTTTTAGGGTTCCGTAGTCAAACTAAGAATCCTTATAGTTTCGGCGTGTCCGTCCGTCCGTCCGTCCTACACTCTCTACTCTTACGTGCTTTACTCTTAGTACTAGAAAGCTGTAATTTGACATGAATTTACATATTAGTCACGCGAACAAAGTGGTAAAATAAAACCTAGAAAAATTTTTTTTTCGCGTACTTCCCCTACACGTGATGTGGGTATGTTTTTTATTCTCGCCTACCCCATTGACTAAGTAGACATCATTGGTTCTTGAGATACAGGCAATTAAAATGTTCATTCCTACTAAAATCATCTTACACGGTACCAATTGACTTTAAGTAATAAATTAGTTATTACTTGTTGATTTTTATGTTTGTAGTTTAACGGCTTCGGAACCGTACACTGAGCATGGTCCGACATGCTCTTACCCGGTTTTATTTTTATTAAGGCACATTTACTCATATATTCTAGGAGTATTGGCTCATTCCCACCTCGCCATCTCCCTAATTAGGCAAACCACGTCGTTATGAAACTACTTTTCGGTTAAGCCGTAATTATCGTCATTATACGATTCGAAGATGGATGTAAGTATATAACAGACAATCACTACCATCGATAATTGCAGCTATTAAATCGATTCCACGTTATTATTTATATCGGACGGCCCGGGGGGTATTCTTGTAATAATCTATACAAATCCCGACTCGCTTCCACTTGTTTTTGTCGACGAAAAGTTTTAGAATTGACTCCCTTAGGGCTAAAAGGTTACAGAGTATAGCAAACTGTTCACGCAGTATGTGGGTATGCAAAGTACATTGATCCATCATATTTGTTCTATTTAGTTATCAGTTTTATAACCTCAAAATGATCCATGTTGGCCAAAATAACAATTTCGGCAAAATATTAAAACAATAATGAGATTAATTGAGTTTGCGAATTACACAATGTTTTATTGACAGTACTTATAACCTCGTAAGGCTCGATGTACATGATAAAGGCAATATAATTTAAACTAAATTATTATAGAAATAAAGTCCATTTTTCTTTGTTTAAAAATTGTAATTGGCAATATAGAGCAAATGTTTTTGAACTTTATGTCCTTGCTGCTAGATACAAATTCTCATTCAGAAAAAAGTATTTTATTGCCAAGAAGTTTAAATACAAATATACAGAAACAATTTTACATCAAAACAAGATAATTCTATCTCAGCATGTGCTGGGGCCCAGAACCACAGACAGCGCTGGTTTTCACTTTTAAACTCAAACTCAAACTCAAACTCATAACATTTATTTGACAAGTACACACTGCAACACAATATACAAAGTGCAAAAGAAAACAAGATTAGAGAAAAACGTTGCGCTGTAGTGTGAAGTCAAATAGGACTCAGCTCAGCCATGTTATTCTCATAAGCGCATCACTTATTAACTCGACCCAGCTTTTGTTAACCGGCGCGTTTAAGTTGTCCCGTCAGAGCGTATAAAACACATCTTAGAGTGTGCATTCTCAAATAGGTAGCACGCTTCGACACTCAGATCACGCAAGCATCACTTCACCTATCACATCACGGAATTCTAGTTTAATGTCGAACGAACGGTGAGTCGATAAACTGACATTAGTTTGACATTACTGCGTCGAGTTGAATGCGTTTCCTGAATTTTATAAAGCAGGCAGCACAAGTACCGTGGTGCTTTTGTCGGAATGGTTAATAATAAATATTTCTAGTATTTAATGCAATCAATTCGTATATGAACGGATACAAATAATAAAAATAATTAAGTAGACTTATGTATTCGTACTTAATTTTGTTTGTTAGAGGTAGTTAAGTATATTTCAAAAATTGCCACATGACTAGTCTGTCTGTGGCATGTCACTTAGCCTACCTACCTCATTGAACTGACAGAAGCGACTTTTTTGATCAAAAATTCAAAATCCGATCAAATTACTCTACCTAGATTTGTTTACGAAGTTTTTGTTATTATGATTGATGAAGCCATCTTTTAAATTATAGAACCTATGCTCTCCATCGAGTACGCCTTTCAGTGAAGTTTCTAATAATTATAATTTGACTGAGACAGACTGAGATTATGAGTAACATTGGCAAAATTGTGTCAACCAACGAACAGTTGCAGTTTCATTATAACAGAAGAAGGGTTCTAAACTCTCCCAAATACTAGAACCCCGAACGAAGTCTTGAGTGCAACGTTAACGTGCAAAATAGCCGGATATTAGCTACCAAATTTTTTACATAATAATATCCTAGAAATGAACGTACTTACCTACCCTGTAGGTAAGTGTCGACGAAATACGCTTGGTCATGCGTGTAATGGTGGGACACTTGGCGAAGAAAATGTGGGTTTTCTTGAAAGATCCGCTGAACAATAATTCTCGTATAATTATTGCCCATATGCAGTAAACTTAGGATAAGTCGCTACTATGACATTTCCAAAGTTTATTATTATGTAAACCAACTTGAATAAAGAATATTCTGATTCTGATTCATATCTAAATTCTCTTTCTAATGATGTCCCTAGACCTACCGGCTTGAAATCATTGTTACCTCTTATATTGTACCTATATCCCTGGTAAATAAGTATTTTATTTCTTTATATATTACAGTCAAACCTGTAAACTTTGAACATTAAGTGGGGTTTTAGTAAAAATACCTGTTGTTCTCAAGTAGGTTTATTAAGTTCTGAACACCATCTTTTTCTGTCTGGCTGTCACACATGCATGACCCGAACCCATCACAGCTAATACAACAACTGGGTAACTTTGAGCGGCCTGAAAATGGTTTTTGCCAAGTTGATTAATCTCATTCCCCTTTCACCTTTTCACCACTCAAAAATACCTACTTATACGGTCAATTTTATTTCAAGCATTAAATGGATGCTACCAAAGTAGTCAAAGTTACTGGGTGTGACTGTAATGACAATACCTAATAATCTTCTTATCTCAATATTGTCTTATCATTTATAAAATAGACGGTTTTTTTTTCATATTGCAGTCCGTTTGAAAGATATTAAGGAAACTGTCAGAAAATCCCAGGCTCAGAGTAGCGCCTTAAGAAATACCGAAATACCTGTATTTAATTTTATTGTATGATTGTAGGTAACAATAATACATTATACAGGTGTCAAGTACATTTTGTGAGTGCATCACTACTATCTGGTTAACTAATGTTTCACCTAAAAACGTTTCACCAAATTATTCATTTGACAAACTATTCATTTGGCAAACCCCTGTTTTTTCTGAAACTGTAAATATTTCAGGATTTTTATAAAACTAACCTAACCTAACCTATAGGGTTTTACACGATAGTCCTGAAATAAATTCTGAAGTATTTACAGTTTCAGAAAAAACAGGGGTTTGCCAAATGAATAGTTTTGAAACATTTTTTGGTGAAATGACAGGATATGCTACTATATATGGCATACAATAATTTAAAGAAGTAAATAAAAAATACTTATAAAACTTAGATACTTATAACAATCATTATTTTTTATTAGAAAATAATTAACATTATAACTGTTGTTTTCTTTACAACATAAAAAATCTTTTAGCCTTTGTATTTAGGTACAAATTAATGTCTAATAATCATTAAAAAATATAACTATTTATAGGTCAGCTCTTCTCAAAAGTCAAACTCAAAACTGTTTTTTAAAAGCCATATATGTACACAATTCTTAAATTTGTACAAATCATTCTGCCACAATCAAAGCAAATATAAAATATCTTGTATGTTTTGTGTCCAAATAACAAGTTACATTAACACATTTACTAGGTCCCCTTTCACAAAAGCTAACTTGTATGTATAACAAGCAGAAGTCTCTTTAGTTTTATTTTTGTAATGAGTTTTGAATTGTGGTTAATGTTTGTGGTAAAAATTAAATGTTTGGGACTCTATAGCACATGAATGGCTGAAATTTTATACAGACCTGTCAGAAACACATCATTAGCCCTAAAAGATCTTGTGAAATTATTTTATACACATTTTTCCTTCACTGTAAAGTCCTGTACCACCATACTACAAGAATGATAAATTTATTGAATTTCTTATATTTCTAATAGCAAATGTTACAGTTTTCAATAACAATACTGGTGGTTCCGGAGGGAATAATAAAGTAATTATGAGTATGCCAATTTACCTTATCAAATAAAATGAAACAGCCATATTTTAATTACATGTTTTATTCAATACATCCAACTTTCATTTCCTTAGGTTAGAGGCTAGTTAGTTTCTTGATTATTTTGTACGACAACAATGTTATCCATAGTAGAACAGGCAAGTATAACTGACAGTTTGTACTATGCACAATGTGAACCTGAAATCATAAGATGCAAAAAATTATGACAAGATTTTGTAATGTGTTTGCAACTTACAACCTTAAAGATAAATGTTTTTGTTCATTGTTGTAACTTTATTATATTAACTACCCATTTATCTTAAAAGTTATCTGGAATCTCCTCTAAGCTGTTGCAAAAAATGAATCTCAGCAGCCAGAAAATGAACCCTTAAGACTCTAAATTCAAATTTTAATGCTTCAATTAAAGTTTCTCACGGGATATGAAGAGTTAAAGACTTGAATAATGATCGAAAACCATCTCATAGGTCTGACTTTTTAGATTTCCATGTATTAATACTATTTATTGTCTGACAGTAGAAACTACTGTTAACTCTGTTTAAACAGTATTTTTTATTAATATTATTTCTACCATCTGATCCTATTCACAGAATCACCACCAAATTCAGAATGTCTTTCCAGACATACTATCCTATTTCCCCTATATGAAGCACAGACTAATAAGAGACTATGTACCCTTAGAATAATAAGATATAGAAACCTAGTCAACGCACCAGTGTGATGCCACTCAACAAACTAGACCAAATTTGGTCTACCAGTACGACGTTATTTATGCACTTATGTGATGGTTTTGATGCGACTGTCGTCGTTCGAACTTACGAAATATAGGTACGTATCATCTATAGATTGTTGGGCAAAAACAAGGAATTTGGCATCTATTGCTTTGATAGCCTGTAGCAGTTAAACGGCTAAGGGATTTGCCCACCTGCCAAGTCGTACGTTACAATAAATTCATTAAGATTAATAAGGTACTAGGTTTCTTACAAGATTACTTGTAGATAATGGTAAGTTCTATTCTACCGTAGGCGCTGACGTGACGTCTGACTCACGTGACCGACCGGCACTGAGCTTGGTCCATAGACAAGATATGCTTTTTTTAAAGGATTTTATGGCCTGGTTGCAGAGGACCTTTAAGCCATCTTTATTGAGACAAGATAGGTAACGTTCCTTATACTTGTGGAAGTTGCCGCGATTGAACAACGAAGGGCACCTATGCCCTAAATATCATTGGCATTAAATATTTAATAGGTTCAACAAATTAAAGATTTACTTAACAATTACCTTACCATTACTACGAAATAAATTCAAAAGCGGCCAAGTGCGAGTCGGACTCGCCCATGAAGGGTTCCGTACACACTTTTTATATTTGAGTTGATTGAATGAAAGGTAAATTGCGGTTTACGATTTATGACGTATTAAAAAAAACTACTTACTAGATCTTACGGAGAAAATCACTAATGAAGAAGTTTTGAGTAGGGTAAAGGAAACGAGAGATATCATTCACGCAATAGATAAAAGAAAAGGAACAATGATGGGACACATATTTAGACACGATAGCTTTATAATAAACATACTTAATAGAAGGATAGATAGAAGGAAGACGAGGCCCAGGAAGACCGAGAACCAATTATGTCAGGGAGATTCTAGAAAGAGTAGGAGCAAGCGGATACCAAGAAGTGAAAAACCTTGCACAAAAAAGAAATTAGTGGAGAGAACTACACCGACAAATCAATACGACTTGGGGGCCTTCAAAAAACGTGCTTACTCTTTTCTCAAGGGCCGGCAGCGCACTTGCAATTCCTCTGGTGTTGCAGGTGTCTATGGGTCGCGGTGATCGCTTACCATCAGGTGACCCACCTGCTCGTCTGCCCTTTTTCCATTTAAAAAAAAAAAAAAGATCCGCTCTTACATTTAATGATGATGAGATCTCGTTCAAACCAATTTCCGGTGGAAGATTGCATGGATTGCATTAATGTACATCATATATTTTTTTTAGTTTTATCATTCTATCCATAGATTTCCCATACGTATGGGTTAGATGAAAAAAAAAATCGAGTTTCAGTTCTAAGTACGGGGAACCCCCAAAATTTATTGTTTTTTCTATTTTTGTGTGAAAATCTTAATGCAGTTCACAGAATACATCTAGGTAAGGTAGGTACTTACCAAGTTTCAACAGTATATACTTCTTATAGTTTCGGGAAAAAGTTGCGACATACGGACGGACGTACAGACAGACATGACGAATCCATAAGAGTTCCGTTTTTTGCCATTTGGCTACGGAACCCTAAAAATAGGCGTGGCACTGTTGTATGCATCTCACGTAACGTCATTCTTTTTTACTACGGATGTCTGATTGTGTTAAATAAATATATTTTATATAATTTTTACCGTAACGTCAGGGAAACCTCTTAGTTAACCGTTTCTCAGTTTACCAAGTATATTAGGGTATATCATTCATTAGCACCAAGCATTACCCCGTTGATCGCCTATCTCTTTCTACCTTCGGCAGACTTTGACTTTTCGCCACGCAGTTTGCGACTAGCCAATTAATTTTTAGGTAGTGCAACAAGTCTAATGTCTTGCACGTAGAGACTAAAATAGCTTAAAGCCGTTCTATTAAACCTTGCCGAGGGAAACATGTAATGTTTGTGGTCTTGGAAGTCGAATTAATGCGGCGATTCACGAGGCAATTCTGTCGGTCAACTTTTAATTGATCAAGAAAAAACGATAACGAATTGCGTTCTCACGAATCGGACCGAACGGGCAGTTGCTTTAAAATGGCGTCAGAAATATACCTAAAAGAAATACTTATTTTAATTGACGGACTGAGACTTATTATGCGGAAGGAAATACTAAGAAAAAACGCAAATCTCTTTAATTTGACAACAACAATACTGTCACATCAGCTTAGATTAAAAATCGTTTTCGACTTGAACCTAAACGGATCGTTCTTTTTCACAGGGGCATTACTCTGAACTTTGAAATTAGAACTTCGGATCGCCCCGTCACTTTTTTGCGAATTATTTACGTTTTGGTAGCTCTTATTTACTTGACAGTAAAGGCGGCCGAGGTAAAAACAATACTCGATATTTTTTTACCGCGTTGAAACTTCGACTTTCTGACGTAGTGTATGCGTAGTTGTTTATAGGATATGTAATTACAACAAAAATAATTCAATTTTAATGATTACCGGATTTAAATAAGGCTGCAAAAATGACAAGTTGCATTGCGAATTGGTGCAGGACTCACACATATGCAAAACAAAGCGATATTTCTTCTTCTTTCTTTGCCCCCGCGGCGACTTGAACAGCTACTACCGCGGGGATATGGCGTTTCCACGTGAAGTGATTTCGCCAGTGTCAAGTAAGTATATATAATTATAAATCAATATAGCAATAAAACACAATCCAATCTTCTCTAGGAAGATTGGGGGCAACGTTGTACGGTGATTTGTAGGTCAGAGGTCAAGATAGTTTTAACCTCTGCACCACTGCGAGTCCACTTGAAACGAGAAGAAAGATGCCAGATACACGAAATAAGTCCAAGTCTTCAATCACTGTGCGACACAAAGGCATAAAAAGTACAAATCACTATCAGAAAAGAACTTTGAACACCTAATTACCCAAAAATTAAAGTCTAGAACAAATCACACGTCCGCCATCTTTTAACGTTGCAAATGGCCCTCAAAGCGATATTTATTTTCATTAGTAAGTTATTGAAATTTAACCTTTTCAACGCCATGTCAAATACAAAAGACGTCACTCACACGCCAATATCAGAGCTAATATCAATCTTGCCTCATAGATACTCAGGTCTATTTTGCGCTGGCAACTATGACAGAAATATCCGTCAATGGCGTTGAAGCAGTGGTGGGGATATGTCAGTCAGTGGCGTTGGAAAGGTTAAATATTCCCATACTAAAATGTCATTCATGGGCGATGTTATCCAATATAGGTACCTTGAAAATTTTGAATTACAAGAAACTACTTCGAATGAATAGGAAATTAAATGACGTCTGGCTTGGGTGGAAGCAGTTCGTCGCGAATTGCGTTGCGAAAATTGGATGCCTAGCAAACATTGCAGGATTTCAGCATCCATTTTGATGAATCATGGATGAATCGGATTATTTCATCTGAAGAACTGGATTAAAAAAGAAACTTTTTGTAGGACAAACTTAAATCTTTAATTTTAAAATATATTTCTTCATCCAAGATACAAAAACATATAGAAAATAATTCCCACGGGTGACCTATTCTAAATAAAACACACCGTGTAATTGAAGCCCTAATACCTACTGGTTACGAAAAATCGATTCTTAGCAAGCAAAATTCAAAGGAGACATCCAATCTTCTATACAAATGAAACGGGCCGCCAATAATTTTAAAAAAATATTTATATTTTGTCAATTTAATTTTAATTTATTGATCTTTTAGAAAATGAAATGATTTACTAGTTAAAAAGACTAAATGAAATATAAAATGGTCACATAATTTTAAAAATGGTAAAATCTGGAGAGGACAAAGTCAAAGGTCCAAACAAATGTACAAACTTTGAAATGCTCTTTAGGGCGTGCATTCTCGAATTAAGACGGCTTACCTTACGCGACCAATGGATTGAGACACTTCTAAATGGGTCAAATTTATGTACTCACAGGCCAACCTTTTCTGGTTCGTTCACTAGATCGACCGACCGGTTTTCAAGAGAATAAGTAAGGGCCCTAATACACTGGTAAACATCTTAGCCTGATTGTGCAAAATGTGGTTACAGAATTATCAACAAGTTGTTTAGAGTTGTTGGTAATTCTGTAGCTCTGCCTACCCCACTCTGGGAATGAAGGTGTGAGTTTATGTATGTATGTAAAGGCGCACTGCATGTAATGTAGGTAGCCATTACACTCTCAACGAAGTGCTCGACTATACAATTATTACACTCTTAAAACTTCGCGAATATCTCAGTCGTAAGGCAGGGAGTCAACATGGATGACGTGGAGTTTGGAGTACTTGGCAGCTGCGGCCGTTGCGTTGTGCGCTCTTAAATATAATTATGGGCGTAACAAAGAGAAAAAAAAATGGTGTAAGTACCTACGCTGTCAATTCACCGGAATTTATAAAAACAACCGAAGTTAGCCGAGTGTGTAATAACTAATAAGTATCAAGTGGCTTGAATTTCGGGTCTTTTGACTCCGACCAAAAAACCGAAAAAACATAGAAGTCGCCCCAAGCGAGGCTAATAGCTAAGAAAAAAAGTAGGTATAGAGAAAATGGGAGGCCCTATTCGGAGTGAAATTGGCAGATTAGTGCGGCATTTCAAAAATGACGTTAAAGAGACAGCACTAAGTGTGCAGCGTCTTATAAGGTTGACCGTACTTTTTTTCATGATACCGTACGCGTACCTACCTACCTTATACTTTACCTCTTCCCTTCTACTTCTTGGCTCTCTCCCGGCGCCAGTCCATTTCCCCTTTCCCTACAAGAGTCTGACCGATGCGCGATGAGAGGTGTAACCAAAAAACCGGTCAAGTGCGAGTCGGACTCGCGCACCGAGGGTTCCGTACCACTGCACACTAGGTATTATTATTATTTGTTAAAGACATAACATTCAAATCGAAATATAATAACACCAACTGTGCGGCGGTAAGGAACCCTCGGTGCGCGAGTCCGACTCGCACTTGACCGGTTTTTAGTATTTCATTTTGCTGTTTTTCTTTAGGGTTTAGGGTTTAGGGGTTAAGATAAGAAAAAGATAAGAAATGGTTTATTAAATAAAACAAAGTAAATAAACAACAATAACAAAAACATTTTAAAGAAGAATACTACAAACTAATAAACTTAAATCTAAAATTAACACCGAAATGGTTGCCACTCAGCATGGTGTCAGGCTTACTAGCAGAACAGAAAAGAGAGGAGAGCACTGCCAGTCCATCTCACTAGGTACTATTTAGTAAAACTAAAGGTTAAACTTAATAGTAATTATCACCGGGTTAAGCTAACACATTCAATCAATAACAGTAGGTAATAATTTGTTTACGTTTCTAGACGATTTTTCCAGAAGTATTTAAACATCAATAAGTCATTTTAAGTTTAAAAAACTAATGACAATTAGTTTAATGCAACTTTTGCTTTTTTTACCTTCGTCTTATCTCAATCCACTGTGCATATGATCCAGTAATGTACCTTTACACCTTTTCTATTTCATTACGTCGGCAACTAAAGGCGGCACACCAAACGCGCGTCAGACGCGACAGCGGCGCGTGGCAGGCGCGAAGCAGCTCGAACGCGTGCCCGCCGCTGGCACGCGTTACTTTTTGGTGTGACGGGATCAATTTGTTTTGTTCGTACTACAATTTGCGCGGGCACGCGTTCAAAGCGCGACGCGCCTGACACACGTTTGTTGTGCCTGAGCCTTTAAAGTCACAGTGGGGACAACTAATACGAACATTATATGTTTTTATATACCTACATAAATCAATACTTAGATACAAAGAAAACATCCATGACTCAGGAACAAATATTCATGCTCACCACACAAATACATATTGGTCCTGGCCGGTACCATTATAATTGTAGGCAGGGTTACTACCAACCAACTACATAGATGTCCATCAATTTTATAGTGGATAATTTACTGAATTGGTTGTATGTCTTTGTATGGTGTACAATAAATTGTTTTGTATTGTATTGTATACTTTTGCAAAAGTAGAGTAACTAATCTTTAAGGTATTATTGATATTGATGATAATATACCTAAATAACCCGTTGTCCTGACAGACATGACTGGGTGGCGACTGTACCTGGGTCAATCAACTTTTTTTGTCCCTCATTGCTATGGTAACGTCACTTTGACAACTCTTTAAAACTATGATTTTAAAGCAAATAAATCCACCAAACATCAGTTTTTGTGAACATTACAAGGCCTATATTTGTATTATAATAGTATAATAATAATGAGTACCTATTGAGTGACCGTTTTGTCTTTTTATATTAGGAAAAGTTAAAGTTACCTATGCGTTTTAGGTAAGACTATAATATTATTATACCTTAAAAGCCTGACCAAGAGAAAAGAATTACCAAACAACACTTTGTAGGTATTATATTATATTATAAAACTTGTCCATTCTTTTTCTATTGATCAGGGTGGATACTATTAACCTGTTGAGTGTAAAATATTTGCAATGCAAAATTAAATCTAAAAATGTATTATGAATATTATGATATTTATGATGTACCTAACTGCCTTTTCAAATGATGAAATACTGACATGAAAGAGTTTTAAAATTACTTAAATCCTAAACATCTTAAAGGCAATAATACATCACAAGACATACAACGGGTACAAGTGTGCGTGCCTCTCCGGCATACAACAGGTATACGGACAGATACAGCAATAGATATACGACGGGTACAAATGCCTCTCGGGCACACAAAAGGTTGAATTCAAGGAACCGGCCAGTAGGTACTAAAGAAGAAAGTAAACCAGTCATGACTTGTGAGTCATAACAAAGTATGCTGTTAAAAGTTTCATGTTTTTTTCTAATGCATTGCCAATCCCGAGGACTAAGAAGGAAAGCCTCTTTGCTAATGTGGAATTACAAGCATCGCGGCATTCCATGTAGTCCCCTTTAGGTTGTCTTATTTCCACACTGAAACTATGTGAAGACTGTTGCTGCCCAGTAGTGAGTGAAAGGATAAGATGGTGGTAGCAATCCAGACGGACCCTGCACTGCACAATTGACAGGTATTAAGGAACTACCAAGTCGTAACGAAACATAATAATCTTATTCCACTAAATGATAGTGAGATAATTTTCCTCACATTACCTCACATTTTCCGGCTGAGAATGCATCTAAATATAAAATATAACTTAGGTATACAACACAACTCTATAAACATTACTTTATGTAAGTGCTATGATCTTCATTATTTGGGACACTAGGTTTATCCACTGCAACACTTACACAAAACAAAATCTGAAATCAACATATACTTAATCTTTCTTATTTTTATAACGCCTTAGCAAAATATCAGCGATCACATATCACACCCTAAGATATTCGATGGGAAGTGAATCACACCACAAAATGTATTTAATACATGAATCTTTAAGTGACCTAACTTAAAGAAAAATGAAAAAACGAGAACCTAACCGAGTCCAAGTCCTACATCTTTGCCCTACATACATTTTAAACTCTGATTTTTATTCCCACGGAATAAAACGTCAAATTAGATTCAGACCACCAACACGAGTTGAAAAATCTATAGAAAAAAATCGAAATTCCATCGAACAAACCTCAAACTGTTTGAACCCTTCTGCTTTATCTGTGACATGACAGCTGTCACAATCAAAGAAATCAAAACAAAAGTGCGGTTCTGCATGTTGTGAAATATTAATTTAGAGATGCCGGATTCCAGTAACCTTTGGGGAGGGAAGATGTCCGATTGGATAATGTCCGGTTTTTTTATATTGATTTCTCTTTACTGATTATATTTCACTCGCTGGACATTGGCGAAATTACTGCGGAACCGCTGTAGACCGCTATTAATATAAAAGAAGAAGAATTTAGAGATGCTAGTAAATGCGTCACTACGACGGTTTGCAGACTGCGACTTGGCCATGCGTGTACTTACACTAATACACCTGGTAAAGATACGGGTTAATGATAGCTCTCTCTGCGAATGTGGTCTAGATGAGGGATCAGTGGATCATATATTTTTTACCTATTCAAGAAGAAGTCGTTTCCTAAATATATTCCTCGACCCACGAACTTTAAATCCCTGTTAGGCCTTGTGCATACGCCGTTTATAAATATTTCATGGGAATTCATTAACCAGAATAACATTTGATTACAAGTTTTTCATCCTACTAACTTACTAATCATGTGTTATATATTGTCTGTCTTTTATTTTAGGTTAAGTGATCAACAGTTGTGCAGCATAAAATTCTATCTTTCTATGTATATGCAGCTAGCACGAGATCTTCCTACAAAATAGAGTCAATCTTACTAGCGTCTGTAAACTGTACCAACTTGACACAGAACAACCATGAGCTCACTGGACATAGGTGAAATACAAATAAAAACTACCATAAACAAAGAAAATTGAATTGTGATATATTAAATGCTTTCAGCTAAAGAAACGAAGATGCATACAACCATGATAAATATGTTACAGTACAAGCTTTTAGACACTATAATATAATATATTTATATAAACAGTGTCCCAAAGTGTGACTTTGTTCCAGATATAGCAATTAAATAATAAATGAAATACTTAAAAATTATTAGAGACCTATCTCACAGAAATTGACCTAGTCCCAGACTAAGCTCTAGGCTTTGTACTATAGGTACTAGATAATGATATAAATGCTTATATAGAGGAAATAAATATCTAAATACATAGAAAACACCCAAGACTCAGAAACAGATACTCATACTTATCACACAAATATTTGCCCATACCGGGAATAAAACCCGGGGCTGCTAGCTTTGTAGGCAGGGTCACTACCAACTAGGCTAATGTGTCGTGCAATTAGTTCAAAATTATCTAACAAAAGACTGTAGCAAGATAAGGTTGGAAAAAATGCCCTCTTAAAATTATAAGCTGGTTTTTTTTCTTTAATAATATAAGGCTAATATTTCTGTAAGTGTAAAAATTTGTTTTTATAATTTTGTTATAAATTAATAATTCTGTAAGGCCAAGATGTTTACCAGTCTATTTGGTCACTAATTACAATTGGTTGCAGGGTTACAACCTGTCATGGTTCAACCCATCCAAACTTTACCATTTATAATATTAGTAGGAGGTTTTACCCGTCAGTTGATGAGTTCCAACTATCAAAGTGAGCTGAAATTTAGTTCTCATTCATAATGCAAACTCAATGACAAACTAATAATATCATGTGCGAGAATTAATCTAATAAAGTCTGTACAGAAAGACCGAAAGATGGTCGTACTCGTAGGATAGCTTAAGGTACTAACGCTATAATAGACGTTTATTAGTAATGCCTCGAGTAACCTTACCTTAAGCTTTAAAAATAAATTAAAGAAGTGGCTTGTGGAGCAGTCGTTCTATAGCTATAATGAGTTTCTTATTAAGAAATAATGTCTTATCTATTTATAAGTAGTAAGAATGAGGTGTAGTGTACGTAATTACCTAATAATTATTTTAGCAGTAAGATGACATGCAATGAACATTACCAGCAAATTAAGATTAAAGTAGACCCATCTTATTATGTACCTACATGTATTTTTTTGACCTCGAAAAGCGCGGTTTCTTTTTTACATGTGATTGCCTGTTAAAAGTTGTGCATCTTATATTTAAGACTCTCATGTACATTTCTTCTCATTGATGTTATAAAAGTATTGGTGGACCTTAATAAATAAATAATATATAATGTTCCCTGAAAAATATGTTAATATTTCTTAATTTCTTAACCACGAAGTCTTTTCTTTCAGTAACAGTAAGTTCCAGTAAAGTCAATACACAAGATTTCGCCACTATCACACACACACACACAACACAACACTTTTATTACTGTATACGGAGTCGAGAAATCCAGTGGATTTCATTTCACATTTTTTTCTTTTACACCCACCACAGCCACACAGTTATAAGGATATGTCTAACACAGCTGATTTTTTAGATGGCGGCCATTTTACGTCTCAGAACTCAGGGTACGTTTCCACTTAATCAAAGCTGAGTGAAGGAGCGAAAACGACCAATACAATTGTATAACACACACACACGCAGATAATTCGAACAATCTGATTGGTTATTTCCACTCTTCACCTTAGCTTCGTTTGAAGGAAATCGCTCCCTAAGCAACTCACCTGTGAACTCACCCGTCTACTAGAAGCTTTTAATCTGACAGCTAGAAGTGATGTCTTGGTCGATGTCTCGAACGTGTTGAAAAAGTTAAGAATTCCGTGATAGAAGTTACAAATAGTTCCGTCTTCGACAGTGAGCGCTATTGTCGCTATTACCGTGCTACGCAATTATTACTTGGAAATTATGACATAAATAAGTACTATAACAGGTAAAATCGTTATGTATTAGGTAATTTTATTCGTATAGTACCGTAAAATGCTACAAACGTAATTTTAAAACTGTTTAGTAAATATATAAATAAGCTCTCATTTAGGGCAATGTGTGACGTCCTCGGTGTCAAACGTCATCTTTACATAAGTGATGTAAAAGGTGAGGCGAGAAGTGATATAACAAGTGAGTAGGTATGTTACATCGACGTTGAGATCGACAGTGCGCTGTGTTTTAAGAGAATCACCCCCCAGCATGTGCTGCAGCAGGAGCCACAGCGCCACTTTTCGGATCAGCCCCGTGGTCACTTCGCATGCTAACTATATGCATGCATACAAATGTAGTTATGAGTGTGTATTTTTGTTGATGTTTTATAAACTTAAACACATAAAAATATTAAAAAAAAAAGCTTATGGATTAAGTGTACTTTGTAAAGTGTTTGCGCTGCTTACAGCTGTGCCGAAACCCAATAACCTAGATATTCGAAGAAACGCTGTACGTTGGATTCTTCTTTATATTGACGACTATATCAGAATCCAGTGGAGCATTTTATTAAAAACTAAACGTACTTAGATGTTATTGACAAATATGCTAGAGATGGATAAAAGATTGAAAATTGAAAGGTTTGAGAAATTTTTAATAAAATTCAGGCATAGCTATTACTTAATTTGATTTGTCTTACCTATTGAATATAAATCGAAGATAATAAAGTCTTAACGAGTTTCTACAATATTGATACAGTGGTATCGCACTTATTCAGGCATATACTAATATTATAAACACAAAGGTTTGCATTTGTGAATGAGTAGGTATGTTTGTCAATCCATCGTACTAAAACTGTTGGACGGATTTGGTTGCAAGGACGGATATTGCTTATATCATCTTAAATGAACAATCATTGTGGTGGTCAACGAAGATGAAGTCGCGAGCAGAGGCTAGTCCTACAATTTAAAATGTATAACGTAAGTATAAGTCAACCACTAGCCCAAACAGAAGCGAAAAAAAAGAAGTGAAGTGGATGCGAAAAATTCTCGCAAGCACATTTATAAAATTTCAGTTAAGTGTACTATCAAATGTTTTCCCAGCCAACTGATTTTTCCTTGCATAAAATTTCGTGCCACACTAGTTTAATAATAGGCAAGACCCGGCTCTGCTCATGAATACTTAAGCACCAATCACGCCACCCGCTGGATAATTCATGTTATCTGATCTCTGGACTCGTAGTATATTAATGATATAGGATATTTAGGTGGCTTATGGAGAAATGTTTGGGTAAACGTCATCTGTAGACGGCGGTAGAGAAATAAGGTTAATATAGAGATTCGGAGTAAGTAAAGGTTTTGAAAAGCAGGCTGGTTTTTCGCAACTTGACGATTTAATTTGTTTTACGGGAGTTCCCTTCATCTGGCATAACTTTTTTTGGCATTAATCATCCTTTGGCATAATCATCATTTGGCATACAGTATTTTTTTTCTGAAATCGTATACTTTTCTTTAAAATATCATTGCACAGATTAGGTTATGTTAGGTTTATTTTATAACAATCCTGAAAAGTATACGGTTAAAAAAAAAAAGACTGTATACCAAATGATGATAATGCAAAAAAAAGTTATGCCAGATGAATGTAAACCGTTTTGTGGATAAGAAGGTGAGACTGATACACTTCGACCATGTATTACCCCTCTTTTTATTTAGCATTAATCCAAGTCCAATACTGCCTCCACTCCTTCCAAAAAGGGGTTAGTGGAGTGCCAATGATTTGCATTCTTATTCCGGCGAGAGGGCATCATTGTCTCCTCTTCGCCGCACATTCTACAACCTATGTTGTCATAAAACTCCATGTTTGCTAAGAGATGTTTAACCCCAAAATGTCCGATGAACACTCCGATAAAGCACCGAAGTTGTCTTCTGCCGTTTCCAAAGTTTATTGGTTCAGATTTGATCTACTCTTTCTACAAAGAGCATGCCCTAAGCCTGATGTGATTTTCCACTCTTCCTAGTGTTTTTCCGAGGCGTTATTGTTCTGGGCTGTTTTTATGGAGTTTTGTCTGATATACCGACATTTGTCTTAGCAGGACAGTATAGATCTGGGAGGTTATTATGAACAAACTATGCAGTTCATTATACAGGAGTATAAAGGACAAAGCTATAAAACTGTCATAGCTCTGTCACCGCTCACCGTAAAATTAACTGCATAGCTAGGTCATAAATATCCCCGCTGTCCTTTTCACTGCCTGGAACTTGAAATGTTAATCAATCAGTAAACAAAACATTTGTGTGGACTTCAATACCACCATTTCAGTCAAGTAGAAACGAGGCCCTAAACATAGCAGAATGCTACTAGGTTAAGGCGGTTTTAAAAAGGTGTCAATAATATTTTCGAGACTAGCAACGCCTTGGTGAAACTTTTGACATTGCAAATGTCCATGGGCGGCGGTGACCACTTCCCATCAGGTGGGGCGTCTGCCTGTTTGTCCGTTGATGGCAATAAAAATAAAGGTAAAACGATATTTCCTTATTGGTATTGTTTTATACTCCATCACATCACCTGTCAAGCATTAAGAGCTAGGTATCATAACGTTGACAATACGGTAACATGTCGAAAGCAATATTTAACCGAGTTGAAAAGAGCCCCTGAACGTTATCGTCATTCGTTAAATTGACTTAAAAACATACATCGCTTCGACTCCCTTTGTGTAAGAGCTGTTCAGACTATCGTTTTTTTTCTGCATGGTTTACGCTCGTTTTGGCGTACCTACGCGGTTACACGCGCGCTACATTTCGCGCTTCAATAAACCGAATGCGCGCGCTCATCTGTTTGCTCGAACAATAGTTCGGTGAGGCGATGATCTCTATGACAGCCGTATTTTGCAATTTCAAATACTTAGTATACTTCCAGGAAAGCAGAACGCAACTAGCTGTTGCCCACGACTCCGTCCGCGTAGAAAAATAAAACATAGCCTATGACACTCATAAATAACGTGGTATTGTATTGGTAAGAGAATTTTCAAAATCAGTTAAGTAGAATTACTAGCATAGAGGTATTCCATCTTAGTCCTCAGGGTTGGCAACCCACCAACCCGCTTAAATTTAAGAATAAGAATAAGAATAAGAATGATTTATTTGGACACACATTTACATAAAATGACATATGGCAGTTTGTATTAAACAGTGAAAATTTCAAATATAAAAACAGTAATAACAATAACTTACAACTAACTATTTACAATGTGGGTGTGTGTGCGTGTGTTTGTGTGTGTGTGCAAGTATATTTTCTGATTGGGCTAAGATTTAGATACTTATACAAAGGAACAGTGGTTTTTTACGCTATAATAAATAGTCCAGCTGGGAAGAGGGAGAGCAAGATAGGGAAAATAAGGAGCATTTTTTTCAATTTGAAGGTAATGTTTTTTAATAACGCGTAAAACTTCCCATTACATCGAATTTGGGTGTTTTCCAAAAAAAGTGTACTCGTAGGTACATCGTTAAAGACAAAAGTTAAGAAAATTTAACTTTTCCATTTCGTCACGAAAATTAACGTATGTAAATGTATGGCTAATTTTCGTGACGAAATGGAAAAAGTTAAATTTTGTTAACTTTTGTCCTTAACGATGTACACTTTTTTGGAAAACGCCCATTTACGAAGTGTGAGAGCGACCATCAGTCGTCAATGTATTGCCTATTTTATGTATTGTTTTGTGCAAGTGAACCGCCACGATTAATAAGTAATTTAATGTAAATCGCAATAAAATGATTAGTTTTTTAATTTTATTGGCGAAGAAAACAAATGGCGAACTATAATTCTTGACAATGACATGACGTTTACGTAGATGATTTAATTTTGTGGGCGCAATGTGTGATACATTGCTTGCTGAATTAATTTATAGAAAAAACAAAATATAAATGCTGCTGTTACACAAGTTTTTGCGTTAATTAATGTGCAAGAACGAAAGTATATTCATTATACTTTTTAACTCGTTACCGTATGTACAGTGATAATTAACTTCGGGTTTTTTTGGGTTACTTTACCATTTTATTTATTCTCGCGTAAAGTACTCGAAAGCATACCAAACAGACATTTCGACACGTGCCACTCAACCGAAGATGCGTGAAACGAGTGTACCGAATAAAAGCGACATGGCGGCGAATGACATCTCTTTGAGGAAAACCATTTCACCCGGTTATTCAGTGAATTATTGATATTTTTCCGACTTGGTGGTTTCGACGTGTCGACAATGAGTGTTTGTGATAAATACCCTGGATTTTTGGGGTTCCGTAGCCATGAAGTACGCTAACACATTCTCGGATTCATTCTCAAAATTATCTCATACCACATTTTCGATTGCCATGGACGAACTGTCACATTTTAACGTATCTTTAAATATTGTGCCAGCGTATGGCGAAAAATATATATGTTATTTTTTACAAGAAAAACCTTTCCTGTTGTGATGTGTCACAGCGGGTAGTGCATGAGGTTGAGGTTACCAGCTTTTGCTGTCACACTAGGGGTTTTTGTAGTGCGTGTGACAGGGCACAGGATACCTACCTTCACTGTAATCCTATGAGGATGTTTCGGGTGTGGACGGAGTCGCAGTTCTGTCACGGTAAAATTCATTGACTACAGCCGTGGTCGAAGTGTCCGTGAATATGTATAAAAAATACACCAACCTACAAATAAATACAATATAAAAACATGAATTAAGAATGTCTTTGAAGGCGATTAATAACTTACAGGGTAATTTTTTTATCAGTGTACAAATTTTAACATAATTATTTTTTATCGTTAATATAATATATTACGATACTAAAACGAGTAAAAAAATTTTTTTTCGTTGCGAATTATGTCTCTTTTACCTTCTCATGTGGACACAAAGTCACACTAGAAATGATGACATGGGTTGTTAAGCTGTAGGTATGCGATACACTGTATTGATATTCGAAATTTGAAATTTCATGTACAGCTTATCAGACACTGATATTCTAAATTTGAAATTTCATTTATTAACTTACTTAACAACACTCCCCTCTCCTCGCACCCCTGCATTAGAGGGTCCATGAATATCGTTAAGTTAGTGGAATCATTGAATCGGCAATAACACTAAAAAAAAATTATTTATTTATTTATTTATTTATTTATTTAATTAAAATACAATTAACACTTACGGTCTAGCCAAACATGTTAATCGCTGCTCAAAACATAAATTGTACAAGAAATTAATATTAGATAAATATAACACTAAACAGAAACAATAGACACAATACATATTAATTCAGCCAAGTTACTGCACCGAGCTTGCAGTGACAATCGTTTCAAAGTACCGACCGGCCGTAGCAATTAGCTTGGACTCTGAGTCGTAGAAAACATCTAGCTCACTGTTGCTGTCCAGAATATCATTTATAAGGCTCAGCGCGCGGTGCAGCGGCGAGTGCGAGAGCGCACGCGTGCGCGCTGGCGGGACAGCGAACAGCAGGCTACGACGGGCACGCAGCTGCTTGCTGGAAGGAATTGGCACCCGAAAAGAAATCTGTGCTAGAAGTGTTGGATTACTAGCATGTCCACGTATCAGCTGAAGGAAATATTTGACAAGTGAAACATTCCTCCTTGTTTCAAGGGAAGTATAGTTGACCATGCCTAAAATATAAAGTGTAGGGTACATGTGCGGATAATACCCATAAATTTTCTTAAAAATAAAACGCAAGAATGATTTTTGCACACGTTCCACCATGAGAGTATACTGTTTCGCATGGGGGCTCCACACAATAGCATTAGTTTCAAGACGACTGCGAACGTATGCATTGTATAAAGTACTAATCGCGCTCCGATTGGTGAAAAGCTTAGACTGGCGCATGACAAAGCCCAAAGATTTTCTAGCTGCATTACACACTTGTGTAATGTTGTTGTTAAAGGTAATGAGGGGGTCGAACCAACTGCCCAAGTCACGTACCAAGGACAGGCTCTGCAGTGGAACAGAGTTAATAGCGTACGTGAAACAAAGCGGCTGCCTTGCGCGTGTGAATGACACGAAATGACACTTATCTTCATTGAGGGTTAGACTATTTTTAACCCCCCAGGAACACAAGCTATCCATGTCACTCTGCAGCTTTGCACTGTCCTCACGGCAACCAATTGGTAACGCAAGTTTTACATCATCAGCAAACATTAAACAAGCTGAGTAGGTAATTGACTCAGGAAGATCATTAATAAGAATAAGGAAAAGTAAAGGGCCGAGGCTACTTCCCTGGCCAATTCCAGAAGTTACCAGATATGGTACCGACTTACAAGTTCGAAATTGAACATACTGTTGCCTTCCCTTCAAGTAACAGGCCAAAAATGCTAATAGTGCGGGGGAAAAACCTGCCAATGCCGCCTTTACCAGCAGGATATCATTGTCCACTCTATCAAAGGCCTTGCAAAAGTCAAAATAAGCGATATCTACCTGCCTTTTGTTATCCAAATGGTTGGCAATTATTGTGACCGTGTTTATAAGATTTGAGGCAGTTGAACGCCTAGAGAGGAAACCGTGTTGCTGGTCACAAA
Source organism: Acleris holmiana (assembly GCA_949316455.1). NCBI lineage: Eukaryota > Metazoa > Arthropoda > Insecta > Lepidoptera > Tortricidae > Acleris > Acleris holmiana. Next base: position 4,489,978 of record OX438777.1, on the reverse strand, counting down.
ACCAGCCACTGAGCTGAGGATATAACAGAGAGTAGATTACTGACTCGAAAACTTTTCCGAATATAGAAAGCACCGCAATCGGTCTATAATTATGAGTATCTGACTTGGACCCCGACTTGTGTACTGGTAGAACTTTGCTGAGTTTCCATTGCTCAGGATACGTAGTTGTTTGTACCGATAGATTAAATATGTACTGAAGAGGCTGGACAAATACTTCACAACAATCCCTAACAATAAACTGAGGAATGCCGTCAGGACCCTGAGTGTGCTTGGGAGATAGGCGTTTGATTGCTCGGCGAACGACATCTTCGCTTATGTACGCGAGAGTAACGTGCCGATGATGCGCTTTTTGCGAGTTGGCGGCGTCAGAGATGTTTGAGCTAGTTACATCGAGTGATGGGGCTATCGGAAGGAAAACACTTTTGAAAAAACTGGCAAAGGAATCTGCAGTCTCTTGAGCAGTCATGGTGCCAAATGCCTCGGGTTGATTCGACTTTCTATTTTTCTTAACGAAAGACCAAAACGACGACGGATTTTCTACTATATTTAATTGTAGTTGATTAAGATACGAAGACATACTATCCACGGACATGCGTTGCACTAATTTTCTGTAATAAGAAAAAAACGCGTAAAACAGTTGATTTCCTGTTTGCTTATATGCTTTGTGATACCTATTTTTTAACTTATTCAAATAAATAATTTCAGCAGTGAACCATTCAGGATACAACGGTTTCTTATTAGTTGTCCTTTTATTCGGGACACATTCAGAGATTACTCCATTTATAATAGAAAATTAAGTTAGAGTAAAAATAACACAACATGTGTTATTGATTAACAATAGCGAAGCAAATATTAAAATTTGTGCACCGATTAAAAAATTACCCTATATAGGTGCATGCAACGCACGAACAATTTTTTAAAAATTAATTGCCCGTCTTCAGTACGGACGACTCATTCATCAAGGAAAAAATCAGAGTGAGCTGTTTATGCCGATCAATTACTGTTAAAAGTTACCTGTGTAAGCACACCCTAAGGGAATCTTCTCTCCTACATCCAATACATCCCAGTTACTTGTGCCAATATATTTTATTCATATACACCGCCTCTACAGAACCCGCCTCTCGACATTACGTGACATAGATGTTATCCGCCCCGGTCTAGATGTCATTCCGATATTCCAACAATGCGATCGACCTAGAATGCAATATTCCTGATTTTATTTTAACACGGTTCAACATGCAACGGCGCTGAACTGTAAAAATAATAAATCACTAAGGTTTTTATAATTTATAGTAAAATAAGTGTTAGTGTAGGTACAGTTCTTTGACATGATTTTTTGTTAGTTGAGCTAGTGTTTTTAAGCGTGATCCGGTTCGAAGGACGATTACAATTGTATGTTAAATAAAATCAATAGTATTTAATAATGTATAAAACTATATTGAGCTTGAAATAGAAAATTACATGCGCTTTTCACAACATTTTAACTGAAAGAGTTCAGAATCAGAAAAAGATTTATTGCCACACATAACACAGTAGTTGTACAGATTATTATTTAAAGTAAGATAAAATATAAAGTATTAACTACAACAAGTCTCATAGATGCTACGGCAAAAGGTTCATGTGAATTTAAAATTACTTATATGTTTAAAATATTCTTAAACGCCCATCTTTTTAACGAATTATCCTTCAACGATTTCATAATTCCAACGAATTTCATTTCATCGAACGCTATTTTCTTCTGAAACCATAATGTTTTCAAAAGATATCATAAATATGAATTACGTAGGTTAGGTCAGGTTAGACTTGTTACTACCAAAAAAAAAACTCATGCGGCGAGAATCGCATTTTGATGAAATGAAATTTTTCGATAGTATAAGAGGTTTTTAAGCCCCGGCACAAACAGAGGGTTATTGTAACTATAACGTGGGTATTTGTGTACCTGTAAGTGTGTTTCTCTGTGGCACCTAATCTCCCAAATGATAACCTATTACCAGATCGAACTTCATTTCTCTCACCAAACGGTATTAGCCGACTTCTTTGATATCACGGCAGTATGTATTGTTGTAGAAGAGGCGAGAAAGTAGGCACGGTTAAACGACACGTTGGCCTAGTTGGGAGAGACCCTGCCTCTGAAGCCAGCGGCCCTGGGTTCAAATCCCAGTAAGGGCAGATATTTGTGTGATCCCAGTGGTAGCATAGCAATCAGCCCACGGTGCTCCCGCTACCAGCCCCTTGGAGGTTAACACTGGAGAGGTTTTAGACGGTATGCTTCCACCTCAGCTCTCACAGGAGACTGAGGTGGTCGAGAGTCCGTCATACCCCCCCCCATTTGGCTGCCCCTGGCCGGGGGGGACGATGCGTAATAACATTTCCTCTCCGTTAAAAAAAAAAAAAGATATTTGTGTGATGAGCGTGAATATTTGTTCCTGAGTCTTGGATGTTTTCTATGTATTTAAGTATGTATTTATCCATATAAGTATGTTTATCGCTGTCGACTACCCATAGTACAAGCTTAGAGCTTAGTTTGGGACTAGATCAATTTGTGTGAGATCGTCCCGTGATATTTATTCATTTTATTTAGTGGATGGAATGGAGTTATTTAAAAATGAAGTTGAGGCACTCATGAATACACAACTTCTTATATTGCCCTTTCCGTCAAGGCAGACATAATGCTTTTTCTCTTCTTGGTCGTCTCCTCGTGGCTAAGGGCCGTGACCACCATAAGTGCCTTTCTTAGACAGTGCACTCCATGTTGCTCTTTGTTGAGCTTCATGGAGTGCTGACTGGGCGTTGCAGTTTAGGGCTTCCAGTAATCAGTCCAGCGGGTTTTTGCCTTCCTTCTGGAGGGAACGTGAAGCAGACTTCATGCCCACTCCACGCGGTCAACCAGACATAGTGGTATTTATACATCAATAATTAGGAGCGTCAGAAAAAACCACAAAATAATGAAATATTCCAAAAATATTTTTCCTTCCCCGTTTGCACTAGGCCACAACCTGGACCTGATGATTCCATGGATGCCCGCATTATGCTGAGTTGAGACCAATTCGGGACAGTATTAGTATTGTGCGTTTTCTCTGTTCTTTGTTGTTGTTTGTCTAAAAATACTATGGGCCTATTCATATAAGCAATGTTTTATGACCCCGGCGTAAACCGTTGTTGGTAATATATCCGGACAACATTGTTTTTCTATTCTCTCTATTCCTGATTTGCATAATTGAACTAAACATACAACACACACACAGAGCTCAGTTCAAAAGCAAACAGCCGCTCGAATCGATGGCTAATAGTTGCAGGGACATGCAAGTGAGATAACATTGAATAATGGGCTGGTACAACGCGATGTGGATACAGCCAGCTAGTTTAACATAATAAGAACGGAACATACATAGCATAAGAACTAAACCTAATAACTGTCTCGAAAATTTCAACATGAATGTTCAATAAGTTAAAAAGGAAAAGAGTATAGAAAGAAAGAGTAAGAGTACAGTTTTTGGTAAAACTAGCCGTACACACAAAGTTGTCAACTCGTGTTAACTGATCTTCATAAGACACCAACTGGACACCATGGTCGTAGATTATACAACGTGTTACAAAATAATCCGTAAAAAAGAAATTACGAAACGGATTTTTTTGTAACACGTTGTATATGCAAAAGTGTGCGACAGCAACAGTGTATGACCATGAAATTTTAGCTTCTAGAACTGGCTCTTTTTGGCACACTGAATCATAATAAGACTGTATGTTGTCTTTTATTTTATCGCTCCTTCTATGCTTTTTGTTCTTATTCTATGGAAGCACATGTTTTATATTAAGACCAATAGATATATTCCCTTCGCAATAACGACGCGAAAGATGACAGGACGCGTTTATGCAATCGTGTAACTCGCGTAAATTTTATATTAAGCGCTATCTCGCTCAAACACGTGTTGACTGATCGGTGGCGGCCGGACAACTGACTCGGATTAGGCGCTCAGCGCCTGTATTGAGGCGCTCAAGCCCGCGCGCCAATAGACACATATCTTCCTCTTTTTGTTTTCATCTAAGGGTGCTATTCTACTTGTCTAGGATCTTTGTCCAATGTGCATTGCGTCTCATATTTTTTAAGCAAAATCTGAGGCGCAAATACTCATTGGACAAAGATCTTGGATAAGTGGAATACCACCCTATGGTTTGATGGGAGACGAAGTGTCGGCAGGCCTTCTGGACCGACGATCTGGTAAAGGTCGCGGGAGACCGCTGGATAACAGCAGCAGAGGACCGATCGTTATGGAAATCCTTGGGGAAGGTCTTTGCCCAGCAATTGACGTCTTCTGGCTGATGTTGAATATGATGAAGGTTTGATAGTGTACGTATACATATAACACTTGCAATGTAACTATTCTGGGGGCCTCAGTCAAGTGCATAACGCTTAGTTAGCGATTTTCGATGAGCGACAAAATGTATAGGATTGACGTAAGCTTATGGGTCATACACACTCTTAAAAACAAAAGTTGTCTCCTGTGGTTAAAAGCTTGTGTGCATATAAGTTATGTTTTTATATGATAGGTCTAAAGCAGTCCTGACGGCGTTTTTGCGGGAATGGGCTTAGCCGGAAAATTAGGCCTTGAAAACGTTAACTTTCGGTGTGTCCACAGGAAAGACGGTAACCTGTGTATGACCCTTATAACAGATCGCGTCAACCGTTCATGTCAACTTCATACTATTCGAGTGAATAGAAAACAGAAACGTTACCATCGTTTTACATTTCCAGAAACGATGACGTTGAGTGTTTTTACGTCTCTCGCTGAAGAACGGTTTTTTTTTTAATGTACCTATTATGTATGAATCTATGGTTCTTTGTTCCCGAAAGGCGGAACGGATTCAGATTTAGGGCCTATTGTTTGATCAGGTAATTAAACTAATTGTTAATAATCGTAACTAATGGCTAAATTTCGAGGAAATGTGTCAAATTTTCTATTCTTTTTCCGAATTTTAAATGTTAGTTGAGTTAACTACTGATGAAACAACAGGCCCTTAGACAAACAAGGTGGTCGCAAATATCATCAAATATAGCTAGAGGTCCCGGGCTCAAATCCCGGGAAGAGCAGATATTTGCTTGTAAAGTTGACATAAAACTTGTAAAGCTGACATAAAGGAGAACTTACTTTTCATAGCTGTAATGTACTGTAATGTAAGTTTTGTTAGAGTTTTGCTCCGTCTGTGCAGATCACTAGTAATTACACAAACTTATTCTGAAAAAGAAAATTTCAACCCGCTATTTATTACGGTTCAAAAGATACATCTCTTTACAGTTAGGACGGACGGACGGACAGCGTAGGCATGTTAATAGGGTGCCGTTGGGCTCCCTTTGGGCACAGAATCCTACAAAGCAACATGGTTTAACATAAATAGTCATACATACTGTATGACTATTTATGTAACATACACACCCACATAACATCACGCCTTCATTCCCTGAGTGGGGTAGGCAGAGCTACAGAAATACCAACAACTCGAAAAAGACTTGTGTTGTATTTTTGTAACCACATTTTGTACAATCAGGTCATGAAGTTTACTAGTCTAATTTATTATAGTGACAGGTTGCTAGCCCATCGCCAAACAGTACTACAAGTCCTAATTCCCTTAGTCGCCTCTTACGACATCCACGAAGACATGGAGTGGCACTATTCTAACCCAGCAACCACATAAATAGTCACTGACACGAAAATATCAAAATTCATCTTGCTTGATAACAACCGCACTTGACAGAATGACAGGTTGAAATTGTAACACAGTATTAATTGACGTAGCTATTATGTATGCTCAGGAGGCAAGGTTGAAATTGGCTCGGCAGCACGCAATAGCCTGTTCAGGACAGAGGAAGTAGATTGCATGCCACAAACGCATGCATTGAACACCTCACGGCAATTGGTTTGAGAGGCTCCAGGGTTGCCGCATACTGAAAACATTATTATTTTATTTATCTAAGTGTCCTTTGAAGCGCTGTATTTTTGAACCGTGGGTAATAGATAGCTGGCTGTTTACTTTCTTTAGAATTTACTGCAATAATTCAACTTTCAAAATGTTTATTCAGGAAATTGGCCACTTTAAGGCTCTTTTACACGTCGGTGATATGTAGGGAATCTACTAGCGCTTCGGACAAGACCATCGCGGAGAAGAGCCGTAAGAAACTACAGCCAATAATGCCAAGCGTTATCTTTGTGTATTTGGTTTGTCTTATTAAGACGGTTCCTTGTCCTTGTTTAAATATATTATTATTATCTATGGGCCAAGTTCCGCAATAAATGTGATACAATTTTATTATTTGGTCAGTTGTAAATTTTGACTGGTAGACCTTGACTAGTAAAAGTGCTCGTACTTACAAAACAATGAAAGGAGAAAGAAAGGAAGAAATATATTTTGTTTGACATAAGTAATTAAATTTGGACACAAATATAACAACTTAAAGGTAACTCAAATAATAATCAAATGCCAAATTGTGTCAATTACACACACTCAGCATTATGACATGGCAAACCACGGCGCTGGTTTTCAGAGGGACCCTCCTCAACGAAATGTTTAATGTGTTGTTTTATTTACATACATACATAACATCACCCCTTCATTCCCAGAGTGAGGTAGGCAGAGCTACAGAAATACCAACAAATCTAAAAAGACTTGTTGATAATTCTACCGTATGTGGCCAGTAATATGAGCAATAAATTGAGGGATCATTTCTACTCTATAAACGTAGCAACATTTGTACTACAAGTTTAAAAAAATATGTAATTTATTATTTGGGTTTTTTTTCCAATAGTCCAGTTAATATCTACTGTCAGCCCACAAACGTAGTTTTCGCAATACATTGCTGGCTTGAAAAATCTAAATTCATGAATATTAAGTTAACAATAAGTTATTTCCCAAAGTTGTAGAATAAATGTTGTAACGTTTGTGGTGTGGAAACGATCCCTCAATTTTTTGCTCCTATTACAGGGCCACCCCGGTATAACCACATTTTGCACTAGTAGGCTAAGATGTTTACTAGTGTATTAGTGAAAGGTTGCAAGCCCATCGCCTAATATTACTTCAAGCCCTTATTTCTCTTACGATATCCACGAAGACATGGAGTGGCACTATTCTAACCCGGCAACCACACGGAGTTTTATTTGTCATTCGTTTTTAACCTCCTGACATTCAAAGTACTAATACTAGAACAAAATCACTTTCCAGTGAAAGCCCCAGCATTAAAATAGCGACTTGAGGTAAAAACCCATTGTGCTAATACTAGTAGAACAAAATGTTTTTGGTCATCTGCCGTATTAAAGTCCCCCTAAAATATGACACCTAAATTTGTTGCGGTTACCAAGATATGATAAATTTTTCATTTGAGCGTTCAGGAGTTTAAAAATTTGCTCTAATATTTGCACACTGGGTGTTCCTCGGAGGGTACTCTTTGAAACTGGGCTGCTATTCTCTTCTAACTAAACTAGTTTGAAACTTGTCGAAATCGATTTTAATGATAGTAATTAGTTGGAGCAGCATCCCTCTTGAAGCTGTGGTTATATGGCTAAACAATTTGTCCGCTGAGGCGGACGGCGCCATTGCAATATACTTAGGTACGGTATACGTGTATACGTCACACCGCATATTGAATTTCATAGAGGTTTAATTTGACATTTGCTGGATACAGATTAACACATATCAGAATATTAGGAGTGATATTGAATGACACATACGAAGTCCCTACATCGATAAACTCAATTATCGAGGCTTTGTGTGATCGCTTCAAGTTTTGTTTTGTTCTTTTTTTTTTAAATTGTAAGTGTAAGTTTATAAATTCACTTATTTATTTTAAAAGGTTTTGAAACCTCACGCGTCATAATTTTCAGAATTACTGTTAGGTACTGCTGAGATTTTCCTAATGCGCTACAATATGGGGCTTTTTAAAAAGGTTGTTATTAAATTTATTTTACGACCCCAACGCATTGGAGACGCCTGCAGCGTTGCAAATGTCACTATGCCTATACGGCGGTGACCACTTTGCATCTGGTGGGCCGTTTGCCAGTTTGCCCGTCAATGGCAATAAAAAATATGCTGTTTAACCTACTTTATCATCGCCTCCAAAAAATACTCACAAAAACACATTTAGAACCAAAACTTGGAGCGATCACTAGTATAAAAGCATCGATAAGTGAGTTTATCGATATAGGAACTGTCATTCATTTTCGCTCCTAAAATAACAATGTCTGCGAATATTCAAAATATTGAAGGGATTTACAAAATCGCTTAGTATAATGATAATGAATCTATGACGTCACAGAATATATTTTATATTTAACTTCTTTTATGGCTTTTGTCAATTTAATCATTAGGTAAGTACATAACTATTAAATGAATAAAAGCCTCCTTTTTATGGCATAGGGAAGTCACACAGGCCACTTGATGGCATGTAGGAACCGAGACCCTATACTCATTTGCATTCTCAAGACTATAATCTTGAAACCGCAAATGCGTTACCAACCCTGAGGGCCAAGATGGAATGCCTCTATGCTAGTAATTTCAACGGTTATCTATTCCCAACATCGCAACACAACGATGCGAACACTGCTTAAATGTATTGGGCTATCTATGTATATGAATGACATGCTGCGTCCTAAAAATATTGTCATACGTATTTTAACGAATCAAGTTTTAAGAAAAAAGATTGGAATGAATATTTATCTATCTGAAATTTATTAACTTATACTTGTCTATAATAGGAATCTTTCTCACACCATGGTGAGAACTAAAGGTGTAATGTGATATTAGGTTTATCTCGGGAACTGGGATTCTGCGGGTGGCAGGACCTTGTGCAGGGTCCGTCCGGATCGCTACCACCATCTTATACATTAACCTACCGCCAAACAGCAGTGTTCGCATTGTTGTGTTCCGGTTTGGGGGATAACACAGCCGGTGAAATAACTATCATAGAGGCATTCCATCTTAGTCCTCAGGGTTGGCAACGCATTTGCAGTCTTAGGATTGCAGTCTTGTGAATGCGAATGCTTATGGGTCACAGTTTCCACTTCGAAATTAAAACCATATATCGGCGAAATACTTAAGTAAAGGACCTGTCGTATGTAGTTGTAACACATCTGTATAGACCGTTCGACATTCTATATTTGAAATTAATAAGTTCCATATCAATTTGTACACAAATACATACAATATAGGTCCTTTATTTAAGTTATTCACGTATATTCAGGGGGTGTCACGTATATCGTCGGTGATACTGCAATACCGCGTAACTAACAAATTCAATAAGTTGCAATATTATTCTGAATCGAAGAAAAGTGACCATGAATGACGTCGCTTATATTTTTTGTCCCTTTCATTAGCGTGATCCTGAAAACGTCAGTCACAATGGACAAAAATCGAAACTTAAAAAACATTCACTACCTACGCAGAAATCTCAGACTTAGACATAGGCAGAGGCAGTCGTGCTTTTCTTTTCTTTTCTATGTTTTACTCGTAAAGTGTTGCCACGCATTGTTTGGGAGACACCTAGCTGCGTATGCTCGTATGTTTATTTATTTATTTATTTTTTGAGTCACTGTTGCTTGTGATATAGGTTCATGGCATATCTAGCTTGGAGATAGCGCCATCACCCCACTTAGTTATACAACGTGCTACAAAATAATCCGTAAAAAAGAAATTACAAAAGTAGTGTCAACCCTTATTAAATAACGTCAGTTCAGTATCTTAGGTATACAGTATTAGGGTTGACACTACTTTCGTAATTTCTTTTTTACGCATTATTTTGCAACACGTTGTAAATTATAGTTATTATTTCTGGCTTCTCTGAAAATCAGCGTGATGAAACGTTTCCCTTTTATTTCAATAAATTTTAAGTTTTTTTTTGGTTATAATAGTTTTCTAAATGTATATTCTAGTTTAAAATGCTTGTCAAATAAAATTATTTTCTTTCTTTCTTTCTTTAAAAATGTATGGAGCGTGGTACCCGCCCCAATGGACATAACTTATATATCAATGAAAAGGTATTTTAATGTAGAATACAGATAACCAGGGTGCGTATCTACATTTGCTGTTACCATTTGTATGACCTATTCAACGACACCACCATCAATGCTATTAAGCGGGTCCCAAAATGCCCATTGTCCTTTGGACACTCTACCTACTTCCCATGTATGTCACTGGAGATTGCACGACGAACAACGCATTGAAGCCAAGAAAAGTGACCATGAATGACGTCGCTTGTTTTTTGTAAGAACAGCGAAGGGGGTGATTCTCTCAACACACCGCTGCGTCGATCTTAAAGGTGACGATAACCGGGTAGCCGGATAACCGGGAAGTATAAGAAGTCCGGTCGGAGCGTACAAAACACATTTTAGCGCGTGCCTTCTGAATAAGGCAGTTTTATACGACACTGAACTCGACTTACCTGCCTGCTGCCTAATTGAGAAGGCACGCGCTAAAATGTGTGTTTGTACGCTCCGACGGGACTTCTTGAACTTCACCTTTGAGATCGACGCAGCGCTGTGTTAAGAGAATCAGCCCAAAACCCCGCCCTGTAACAGTTATATGGACGCGTCACACTGCATATTGAGTTTCTAGAGATTGAGTTTGACGTCTGTTTGATGCAGAATATCTGGTAGCTTGTTTATGTGGAGTTCTGAGATTTGCTTAGTTACCCTACTAATATTACAAAAGAGTTACTTTTTAATGCTGCAATGGCTTGACGGATGTGGAAGAAAGTTGGAATGAATAAGTTTAATTTTGATTTTGCTTAAATGTGGTACATAAGATAGATACTTTACTTCACACATTTCACCTGCATCTGGCATGTTTTTTTTTTAAACATTTATACATTTCTCATGCTTATCAACAGTCCATTATAGTTATATCATTAGCAAAGTCAATTATCATAATTACACTTAGTAATATATTATGTAATGTCAAATTTATATAATAATCAAAATATTCATCAACAGAATAGTACAGTATCAGCCATTTTTTGAGTGCGCTCTTGAACTTGTTCAATGGCAATTCTTGGAGATAGCTTATACTCTCGATTAACACATAAGCTTCTTTTCATTCCGGAAAATTTCAAAGTTTCCGAAAGTATAACCGAAATGTTAATCAAAATGTATGCGGACAAAGTAGCAGGCCGAAGCTATTTAACAATGAAACGGATACAGGGTTTTAGGTTAAATTAAAATGAAAGTAAACACCAATGTTTTGATCTGCCCTTTTCAGTGAGGCTAGAGTCACTTTACTAGCAACAAAGTCAAAATATTTGTAGTTTAATAATCGCGTTAAATGATCACTATTGATTATTGTCTCGACGTTCACAAATATTCGTATTTAACTCGACTTCAACGGTTACCTACAAATATATGTAATCATCGGGAATCGGGATTGGCGACCGAGGCGACCTTGCCAGCTTACGTTAATTATATACTTAAATTTTCTTTGTTTTAAGCAGTTATAACTAGACCCCGGATCCTTGTGGCAATGACGTCACAACAGGGTAATTTGGGAAGTAAATGGAACGGTGTTAATTAATACGGCAACCTAGTGTATTGGTGTTCTACGGAATGAAAATTATACTATCAGACATTCACGATATAAATTACCTAGTTATAAGTATTTTTTTTTTGTCAATTGATTATTCAATCGACGATGTTCTTTCGTTAACTCACTATCCGTAACAGATCAAAAGCTGTTCTAAATGACTTACGGTACTAATAATATTTTTAGTTGTGAATGCCTAGTTAATAAAAAAAATTGTATTCATTCACACCGTTCTTACTACCCTATTGTGACGTCATTGCCACAAAAATCCGGGGTCTAGTTATAACGTTTGTAGAATGTCTAGAACCTAGACTCACTGGTCTTAGTCAGGGAAAGATTGACGCTACACTTAATTACTTTAATAACAGTAAGTAAGTTTGTTTCAAGCAGATTGGTTGATGCATGAAAATAAACGTTTAGTTTCTGAAGTTTTTTTATGTAATGCACTGGTTTTATCTGTAATTTATTACGATGTTTACACAAATATAAAACTATGTCATGAGTTTTGTAGCTTTTTTAATGCAGGTACCTATTGTAGTATTTGTAGTACCTACTTGTAGCGGCACACGATTACTTTTTCTAGAACAATTAAAGAATAATTTCCAAGAGAACGCCTACACTGGTTTCGCCCTTTTGCAATCATTTTCGTGGATCATAATGGGAATAAAGTTTGAAAAAATCACGTGCACTGAAACGTGCCTCCAAAAATACTCACCCTCGGGCGAAACACCGAAGTTTCGGTTTTTTGAGGCATCTTGTTTGCCCCTTGTTATTTACAATGGTTAGGGAGTTTCGAAACTCAAACAATAACATTGTTCTTAAATTTCAAAAAATGTTGCGTATTTTCGCGCTGTTACCAAGTCTGGGTGGTGATTCTCTCAACACAGCGCTGCGCCGATCTTAAAGGTGATTTTTTATCTGGCAAGCTTAAGAAGTCCCGTCGGAGCGTACAAAACACCTTTTAGCGTGTGCCTTCTCAATTAGGTAGCTTTATACGACACTGAACGCGACTCACCTGCCTGCTGCCTAATTGAGAAGGCACGCGCTAAAATGTGTTTTGTACGCTCCGACGGGACTTCTTAAACTTGCCGGATAAAAAACCGGTCAAATGCCAGTAACAACGCACAACGAAGTCACCACAGACGCGAAGTAATACTTGAATGTTATCTTGTTAAATATAGTTAGCAATAGAGATAGCGATGCAATAATGTTACTCATTAATAATGTTTCCAACCAACCAGCAAAGTTAGGCAACTAAATCAGTGGGCCAAAACAGGGTTTACTGGTGGTAGGACCCTGTGCAGGGTCCGTCCGGATCGCTACCACCATCTTATCCATTAACCACCCGCCAAGCAACAGTGTTGGCATTGTTGTGTTCCGGTGTGGGGATAAGACAACTGGTGAAATTACTAGCATAGAGGCATTCCATTTTAGTCCTCAGGGTTAGCAACGCATTTGAGGTCTTAGGATTATAGTCTTGAGAATTCAAATGTCTATGGGTCTCTGATTCTACTTACCATCAGGTGGCCTGAGTGCTCGTGTGCCTTCTCCTTAACATAAAAAGGGTCTCTATTCGTCACGGTAAAACAATATTGATTTGACGTGTTCCCGTATTTTTTGACTCCACCGCCATTACTGTCAAGTAAATAAGAGCTATTTACACGTTGACAATAGGTACGAAAACACGTCCAAAGTAATATGGTTTTAAAGTGTTGAATAGAGGTCCAGGATGGGTGAACGCTTAGAAGTTAAGAAGAATTCAATTTAAAATAAATAAAGTAACTAATAATACCTACTAAGCAAACTTTATTTTTATTATAGTTATAAGTAATAATAATAATAATAATAATAATATCACGGGACAATGTCACACAAATTAACCTAGTCCCAAACTAAGCTCTAGGCTTGTACTATGGGTACTAGACAACGACAAACTTACTCATATACTTAAATACATAGAAAACATCCAAGACTCAGGAACAAATACTCGTGCTCATCACACAAATACCTTACCAGGATTTGAACCCAGGACCCCTAGCTTCGAAGGCAGGGCCACTCCCAACTAGGCTAGCGTGTTGTCATAGACATCGACTTTGTAAATTTTAATGTTTTCAAATTCAAATTCAAATTTAATCATTTATTCAGTAAATTGGCCACATGAGGGCTCTTTTACACGTCGGTAATATGTAGTGAATCTACTAGCGCTTCAGAGAAGACCATCATTGCGGAGAAGAAACGCCGCTACAAACTCCAGCAGAAGGTCATTATCAATTATAAATAACAATAATACTTAAAAGTAAGTTAAAATGCCAAGTAATAAATAATTACAAATGAAAGATCAATCACAATAAATTAAAAATAATGACTAGGAGAACAACACGACTAGGTCTCTACGTCAGAAACGATAACTAAAATAACTAACTGGAAAAACGTGTCCTTGCAAGCGTGAACAGACCGGACCCCACAAACAGCACCCGTTCACGAGTATGACGCTTATCTGAGGTCAGGGTCAGAGTAATCTAAGTAACGTTTGAAATTTGCTTAATTTCCTTGTATTGAAGACCAACTCATGAAAAATCAATTCTCTATCCGCTTAGTTATAATATAAAGTTGATATTATTGCCGTAAGGTTTATTCCTTGTCAAAGTTCCGTCAATTTCAACATATTTATAAATTCCCACTTTGGGAATTCCCGCGGGCTTTACTTGGGGGGGTAGCGGAAAGTTTTACAAATCCGTTCATTCCACTCGGATTTACTCGAAGTGGGATTATTTATTTCCAAGTATTAAGCTATTTTGTGAGGGATGAATTTAATGGTTACAAAGTGTTTACGCATGAATAATTTATGGATTGTTTTCAAAGTCTTCATCTATCTGTATATCTCACTATGATATCGCAGCTTCCAAAGAGATGGACCGATTTGCATGCGATTTTTCTATTTTATTCTATTCTATATCTATTTCTCTAGCATACTCTGATGCAGCCTAGACCGTGTGATGGATTTATTTCTCAGATAAATAGTTAAATCGTTATCAACGAATGTTTGGAGCAAAACGTTAGATAAAAATCATATAAAAAAAAACGGAACGTGTATCATGAAAACGATAATGAATTTTTAAAAAGATAATTGGAATTTTTATTAGCTGTTTATAAAACCGGGCAAGAGCATATCGGACCATGCTCAGTGTAAGGTTCCGAAGCCGTTAAGTACGACAAACTCAAAAAATATCGAGTAATAACTAATTTTCACGTTAATCGCCTGTATCTCAAGAACCAATGATGTCTACTTAGTCGTGATAGTTTTCCTTTTAAATTCGTTATATACTTTTATATTAAAGTTTTTTTTCCGTTTTTTATTACTTTGGGGGACTTAACTTTAACAAAAATAAGCGCTTTAAAGTTTAATATTTCAGAAACGGATCACTTAATCGAAAAATTGTTTGAACAAACCCGTAATGTTTTTGAAAGACCTATCCAACATCTCATACTATGAAGTAGACAAGATAAAAATACATCCCCACGTTAAGTGTAAGGGAGGTACCCATTTTTTTTTTTTACATTTTGTTATACCACTTTGTTGGCGTGGCTAATATATATATCCATGCCAAATCACAGTTTTCTAGTACTAAAAGTCTCTGCGCTAGGCTGCGGACGGACGGGCATGGGGAAAGTATAAGGATTCCTAGTTTGACTACCCTAAAAAAACTGCATCTAAATCCTTGCGTAGTTTTAAAGGTCTAAGCATACATAGGGACAGGCAGCGGGAAGCGACTTTGTTTTATACTAACATTATGTAGTGACCTAGTGACGTTGGCTAACGTTTACGGAAACAACAAGATACACCTCAGCAGGTATTCAATATGGACTCCGTGTTGCATACAAATCCGAGGCTCGGTACTGAAGGTGTTTACTGAATGCTTGAATTATTTAATGGCAATTGCAGTTCCCGCCCCAAGCTTGTAGGTATTCTTGTTGGTACAGTCAGCGTGAATGGCAAAATGTTACAACGAACAAAATAACGTTTAAACCAAGAAGCTGATATGACACTGGAGATTGCACGGAGGACAATGCTTTGAAGCGAAGAGAAGTGACCTTGAAATAATACTTAAAACTAAGTTACATTACAAAGTAATAAAGTAATAAATAATAATAATTAATAAGTACTAGCACAAAAAAAAATACAAATGAAAGATCAATAACAATAAATTAAAAATAATGACTAGGAGAACAACACGACAAGGTCTCTACGTCAGAAACGATTTCTAAAATAACTAACTGGAAAAACAGGTCCTTGCAAGCGTGAACAGACCGGACCCCACAAACAGCACCCGTTCACGAGTATGACGCGTATCTGAGGTCAGGTCTGAGTACTCTAAGTAACGTTTGAAATTTGCTTAATAAACTTGTATTGAAGACCAACTCACGAAAAAAACTATTTTCTTAGTTATAATTTAAAGTTGATATTAAATTAATTTAAAGTTTGCCGTTGCTTACCTTTATGTTTTTTGTCCCTTCAACAAAAACTCAGGATCACGTTAAAGAAAGGGACAAAAAACATAAGCGACGTCATTCATGGTCACTTTTCTTCGATTCAGGGTGTTGATCGCCGTTCAATCTCCAGTGTCATATACGGGAAGTACTTACTCTATAAGTTTTAATTTCCTTGAGAGTGTCGAAATATAAGTTTTGTGCAGCATAAACGGCCGTACCCTATTTTTACGTTAGCTTAGAGATTTGTTTTTTGCACAGCTTCAAGGGCCTGTAGACCTGAAAATATGGTTTTGATTTCGACTCCACGCGTTCCCGAGGTAAAGGGTCTTGACAGACAGACGGATGGACGGACAACAAAGTGGTCCTACAAGGGTTCCGTTTTTTCCTTTTGAGGTACGGAAACCTAAAAACTTCCAAATCTGTTCCTCCGTTTAGGAGCTACAATGCCATAGACAGACACATGATAAACTTTATACACAAGTTACGCTCATAACACTGCTCCGTTTGGGACTATTCACTATTCAAATACGTTATGAGCGCGAGTCTTTATTCCTAAGTATAAACTGAAAAAAAAACTTGGTCACCAATAAGATTGCGATTTTTGTGAATAACCCTTAAAGTGGCAAAAATTAAAAAGTCGTGAATTCAAACCCTATTATTTGATTTCGAACCAGCATAAAAAATATCAATCCAAAAAAAACAAAAAGTGAGCATTATGGTATGTTTACTGTGGTGCACACTGCCAAGTTAAGGGATAAGCGGCAAAATTCAAGTTCCGAATTCAAAACATTTACTCTTTTACACGTTGGTAATATGAAGTGGATCTACTATCGTCTGTTGCCACACGAGCCCAACAAGATGTTAGGTAGATACCGGTGAAAAACTTAAGAAAGGACCTGGGGGGTTATCATGAGCTGGCTTAGCAGTTCTGTTTACGCTCAGAGAAAAGGACAGAGCTATAAAACTGTCATAGCTCTGTCCTTTTCCCTGAACGTAAACAGAACTGCATTGTTATGTCATGATAACCCCTCTGTTGTATGTAGTTGTGTATAGAATTAATATAGAGCTTACGTCAAATTTCAAATATAGAATGTCAAACGGTCTATACTGTGAGGCTAGACAAGTTCCATTCGACAATCGTTAGCGATTATGCTTTCGAGACACAAGTGTATAAAATTGACGTAAGCCACCGAGATAATACCACGTGACTTACGTTAATAGCATACATTTTACAATCGAAAAATAATCGCCAAGATTTGTCGAATGCGTCTCTACATACAACAGGTCCTTTACTTATCACCTATACATTAACCAACATTAGATGTTAGTTTAATCACTGAAGAACTCGCTTTTATTTCTATCAGCTTATATATCATGTTTTGGTCAACTAAACGAAAATCTCTTTTGGTTAGGTATTTTTTTTTTAGAGTTGAATGTTTCTATGTATTTAAGTACGTATTTCTTGATATTAATGTGTTTGTTGCTACCTAGTACACACCTAGAGCTTAATTTTCGACTAGGTTAATTTGTGTAAGATTGCTTCTTGATATTCAATTGAAATTATATCTGATTCAACTTATAGTGAATCATCATTATGATATCATTATTCACCGTATTACCTTTTGATTCTGCTTTGATTTCGTAATACCCTTATACGGCTTGTTAAAGAGAAAAAACTCCGTGTAGTCTTATTCTTAAGGTTAATTAATACTTAATAAGCACTAATTAATTAACCTCGAATCACCTTAAATGTAGAATTAGAAGCCTCGTGATTTTAGTTACGCAAACCTTAAAGCGATTTCACGATTATATTGTTGGTACTGAATTTACTTTACAATACGGTCGGTAGGCTACTTAAGATTATTATGTGAACTTACGCTTAAGTTGAGGGGTGGTAGGATCGCTACCACCATCTTATCCATTAACCACCCGCCAAGCAACAGTATTCGTATTGTTGTTTACAGGCATACAAACTTAGTTCTCAGGGTTGGCAACGTATTTGAGGTCTTAGGATTATAGTCTTAAGAATTCAAATATCTATGTTCTCATATTACACTTACCATCAGGTGGCCTGAGTGCTCGTGTGCCTTCTCCTTAACATTACAAAAAAAGTTGCGTAGCTGGCTATATTTTCATACAAATGTAGTTTCGGGAGATGATGTTTCATCCTAGATCAATTATGATTTTTATACATACATTCATACATAGCATCACGCCATCATTCCCAGAGTGAGGCAGGCAGAGCTACAGAAATACCTAAAACTCTAAAAAGACTTCTTGCACCACAATTTTTACACAATAATGCTACGATGTTTACTAGTGTGGTAGTGACAAGTCGCAAACTCATCGCCTAACAAGCGTTTATCCTCTTAGTCACTTCTTATGACAAACACGGGAAGAAATGGGTAACCCGGCAACTATTCTAATTAACTATTCTACCCGCAACCACGCGGAAATGGTTTTATTTAAATTTGTGCCGTTTGAAGAAAAAAGAAGTGAAATATACAGGGGCTCTATAATATCTATAATAGTTATAGTATTTGTAGTTTTGGCCTATAGCCTGAATTAGGACTTTAAAGCTTAATATTACATAAACGAATCCCTTAAACGACAAAATTGATTGTTCCTAAACGCAATATTTATTAAAGACCTATCCAACGACACCGCACACTATGTGCTAGGTACATGAGAAAACAAAAACATCCCCACTATAGGTGTAGCGTAGGTATACTAAACCTTTTTTTTTTGCTACTTTGTCAGCGTAACTAATATACATTTGGTACTCTCTGAGCTAATCGACGGACGGACGGACGTACGGACGGTCGGACAGACGGATGGACATGGTGAAACTAAGGGTTACTAGTTTGAATACGGAACCGTAAAAAACTGCTTGTAAAAAAGCTCAAAGAATTGGCTATCCCAAATGGGTTGAAAAGGAAACCCGACCCAATGCGAGTCAGACTTAGGGCACGAAGAATACCTCTTTGCCGTTTTAAAAAGCCCGGCACTAAAACCAACGGGACCACTAAATTATTCAAGGCATCGCAAGTCACGGAGCGAAATTTCTATCATAGAATAAAATCAGGTGAAAAAAGCTAAATTTAACCTGACTGTACTACAAAGCCAATTTATCGCCAAGTTGATTTACTGCCCCTGAGATTACCGCCAATTAATATTCCACAATCGCATTTGAATGTTCCTAACGCCGGGAATTATAACCTACGCCAATGCATACCTAATAAAATACAAGACTGGGAATTACTCGGCGAGAACCAAAATCGGGATAATGAGTTACTCTAGGCATTGTGTATTAGTTCCCAAATAATGTGACCATGTAGATGTGGGGAGTTAAGGGTGAATTGAGGCCCTAGCCAAGATGCAAACGCTCCTAACGTTTTTCTTTTCTATCGCTCATAATGTATGGAATGACAGTTGACCACGTGGTTTATCGTAACGCACGAGAATGTCATGCCATATGTTACTCGTATTTTGAGTGCTAGAAAATATTAGTTAGTAGCGTTTGTGTGCTAAGGCCCCTGAATGGACTCTACATCATTCCGCTCGTATATCAACCTCACCAGTTGTATTATGATCGTTTTTATCGCGGCACTTAAGCATCCGTCACTTCCACACGTACTTACGGTGAGAAAGTGACAAATGTTTTGTTCTCGTTTATCCACATCGATAAAACATGACAATTAGGCCCGCTGTACGCGTTTCAAAACGACGACGATCATACAATTGTCGTGATGCTCTCTAGGCCCGTATTATTGTCGCCTTTATCGCGACAGATATAGCATCTGTCACTCCCGCACATACTGGTCAGAAAGTGACAGATATTTTATCCACGGTTATCTGGGTAAGGACCAAATAGTTGGACGATAGTTAAGCGTAGTTAACCATACAAACAACAAAAGTGAAAAAAGTTCCGTTGTGACACGAAAATTATCCCTACAAGCGTATGGCTAATTATCGTGTCACAACGGAAAAGTTTCATACAAAATTTAATTGAGTGAGTTAGCGTGGCCAACTTTTTGGTCCTTACCCATCTACGTCGATAAATATTACCATAATAGGTAAATAATTGACGCGGCCCTTGGCGACCAAACAATGGCAGTATACCCCTTTTCCACACAACTGGTGGTATTTATGTATGTAATGTATGTCCGTTCCGTTGTGATCTCCTGTAGCTATCGGTTTGACCGATTTTGAAGAGCGAGGTGTCATTAGATTCATTTTATTATCGCGAGTGTAAATTGGAAGTAATAAATAACAATATGACATTTCAACTTTACTTTTAGTTACACCTTGTTATTTGACTGTCGAGGAAGGGACTTACGTATATTATATTACGTATGGATGTGGAAAGTCGTGTATGATTCTGTTCCCTTGTAGTGGCTGAAAGGTTGTCCCAATCCGCCGTACCCCTAATCGAAAGGTTTAACACAATGTACAAGTACGTCCAATTTTTTTCCATACAGCAGGTACAGCCTGCAACAAAAGCGCTATCTAATGGCCATCAATTCAAAGTTATCGTACAGTTGGCAGCAAAACCCGTGACACGGAGTTTTTGCGATCGGTCCCGGGCGGCCAATAGTGCGATAGGACAGCGGCTCTCAAAACTTTCCTATTTTGTCCTTCAGGGTTTTTTTGGAACTTTAGTATACCTGGGCAAGAAGATTTTGGAACAACGAGGGAGTTGTTTGCAACATTTGCAACATGATTATAATTAATATTTAACGTGCTGCTTAAAATGTGTTTTTTATGACAAAAAAGGCAAAGACCACGCAGGCCACAATACCTCATGGTGAGATCTGAGACTTGTACAACAAACAATATCACTTTCGCATTTATAATATGAATAAAGGTTTAAGTTTTCCTTCATCATCAGCCTCAAGACGTCTACTGCTGGACAAAGGCCTTCCCCAAGGTTTTCCACAACGATCGGTCCTCTGCTGCTGTCATCCAGCGGTTTCCCGTGACCTTTACCAGATCGTCGGTCCACCTTGTGGAAGGCCTGCTGACACTTCGTCTCCCGGTTCGCGGTCGCCACTCTAGAACCTTTCCACCCCAACGGTCAATGGAAGTAAAGAAGTAGGCTTAGAGAAATAACGTTTAGCATAATTTTATATAAGTATAAAGAAGACATATTATTGAAAAAAAGTTTGAAAGTTCGTTTGTTTGAATTCTATCCTAGGCGTTAAAATACTTGAAATCTAATATATGTGTGGTTAACCCTTTATATTTATGCTTATTTATATGTTTAACATGATCAATTATGACCAAAGTCAATTTGTATAACTGCAGAACCTTCGGCGCGCTAGTCCAAGCGTACTTGACCGGGTTTTATTTCCTGTATGCTGACACAAACGTTCTTCAAGACGGGCATTAAGAGAAACCTGCAGCGCTCGTTACGTGAAATTTTAAGGTCATAAGATATCTGCAGATTCAGTTATTGGAAACTTTCAATAGCAAGATGGCCACTAACAGTATTCTCATAAAAATCGCATCTAAATGCATCTTAAATCTAATCGCCTCGATCTCAAGAATCAATGATATCTACTTAGTAGTGATAGTTTTTCTTTTAAATTCATTATATGCACTTAGATTTAAGTTTTTTTCAGATTTTTAGTATTTGCAGTTTTGGCTGTGGGGGGGGGGGGGGGCTAAATATTTCATCAACGGATCCCTTGATCAATAAACTGTTGTCACAAACCCACACTATTTTTAAAATACCTGGCGTGACTAATAGGTATGTATGGAGGTGATATAAAGGATTGACGCGATCTGTCATCAGCTTACGTCAATTCCATAATTATTTTCGATTTTTGAGAATCGCTAACTTAACGTTATGCATCTTGACTAACGCCCTTTAGTAGGGTTAACAAGATAGTTCTATCTAGGTTTAACGTTATTTGAAATTCCGTCTGCCAAATTGTTTTATTTTACTTGTAAGCTGTTTCTTGTTCTTTTGTTAGGTTGAAATAGAAGTTATTCGTTATTTCGGTCATTCTTATTTGATTTATTCGACTAGCCTCGCTTTGCCTCAAATTAGTTCTGTAAATAAATACCACAATGTTTTTAACTTTGTGATCACAGTTTGAGAATATTTTGATCTATAGCATTTTTTCTTCGGTCTGGCTCTTTGCCAGCCTGTTAGCCCAAGGTGTTGCTACCTTAACTTGATTTCTGCGTGCCACAGTCAAATGAGATATACCTTATTTCCTACTAAGATAGAGAAAAAAGCGTTGATGGACGTTTTCCAAAATACAACGTACAGTTAATGTCAAAAATTAACAACGGCAATTTATTCATTACGTCACGAAAATTAACTATTACTGCTTTAAGAGAAATAGTGGCATCTCAGACAAAACCCCTGTAGCAAGTTCGACCATGTTACTCACAGGTGAGGTTTGAATCTGCTAAGCTTATTTAATTTGAATTACCGCCTGTTGGCTTATGAGGGCAGTATATAAATATCTGTCATTTTTTTTGACATAATGGAAAAAATACCGCTGTTAATTTTTGTCCTTAACGATAGGATTTTTTTTTAAAAAACACCCTAATTGAAAGCACGCCTGAAAGATCCAATGATACAATTTTTTAACCTGTAAGTATTTGTTTTCAGATTTAGGCCGCTGGTATCCTAAAAGTCCGAAGTACCGTTTCCAAATTATTCGTTTGCAAATTTTTCATGGAATTATAAGTTGAAACGATTGCCATAGTACAAACATGTCCTAAACTATAAATTCTTTATTATTATGTTATCTAAGAAAATAATAATTTAAAGTTAGTAAAAAATTGGAACTATAATATAGGTAGGCCGCTTTTACCTCGACCGAGTAACTCCCGATGAAAACAATGATACAAAACAAAAAATGGACTGCAAATTAAATATCAGTAGATGATATAGCAGATGTCTTAGAAGACAAATTGAAGAAGTTCTGGCTTGACTCCTAAATATTGTATCAACTGTCCTTTAAATTAATATAGTCATAATATAGTTAGACGTGTAAATATATATTTCTGTATCTATTTATGCAGATATTCTAATGTGTTTATTTTTTATTTTAATTAACACACTCCTTTCCTAATACACTTGCCTACTCGAAGCGCAACCTATCACTTTTCTCAATCTCTTAAGGGTTAGCTGGAAGAGATCCCTTAAAGGGATAAGTGCGTCTTTGTGCTTTCTGTTTTATCTTCACTTACAAGCGAAAAACAACCTCTATAATCTGTAGAAAATAGTAAGAGCCCTGTAACTTGAATATTGGAAAAGGTGTTGCAGGTGGGGACGTGAATTTAAAAACATATTTCTTGAAACATTTAACATTGCATCGTTAGCTTATATTATAAGACATTGCTCTTACAATTTTCGCTTTTCATAATGATTATTTCTTGCCAACAGATATTTAAAAAAAATATCGTTCACAGCATAGTTCATAGTCATTTATTAAATACTCGTAACAATAGTTAATTTCACACTTTTCAGTTTTAATTAATGCTATCATTTTCTTGTCAACATAGTAGCATTAAAGTGTTATAATGTAAATATATTTGGAATGGGCTATTTACAAACACACATACATTATTATGCGCCAAAAACAACCCCTTCGGGCAGTCGGATAAAAAGACCTGCAAGCAGAAAAGAACTGTTCTTGTGAAATATACTTGTAGCAAATAGACGCTGCAGAATAGCATTTCACCGACTATTAGCGACGTGCCGAGAAGGGTAAAAAGCGCCTCCGCTGCCAGCACTGTACTAGATTACATTTCCGATGCGGCTGCTAGGGCTGCTCCTGGCCCTGATATGCACCATTTAACCCCATTGTTGAGACTCTAGATTAATTTTTCTCAAACTTACACGGGAAGAACCGAATGAAACAAGGAAGAAAAGTGCCTCATTTACCTCCTAGTAGTAAAAGAAAACCATATGAAAACACTTTCCGTTCATGTCCATATTTTATTTAAAAATGATCTCTATTGCCTGTACAATCGAATTGACCATGAAAAAAATCGCATACACCCAATTTAATAAAAGGTGGCGGCGCTGGGGCGGCGCGCGGTGCAGCGGCGGGCGGCAAGTCATTGTGAACTCTCAATACCGTGTTGTAGTTTTAAAATGGAGATTCTCTCTTAATTCCTCGAGATTTTCTTTAACAAATACTTCTTATTATGCATTTGTATCATTTCCTCGCATTTATTGAGAAAAGCATTACTCGTATCTTAGCAGATCTCGCTATTGCTCGGCCTGCTAACCACCTCGTCAGGCAATCCTTTACTTTCTGCGCCTAGGCAATACTGTAGGTACTATTCCTCCTGAATGCTCGGAAATGTTAAACTTATTGGTGAACTAGAGACGCGCGCGACTTCGTTTGCGTAGAATTAGTTTCGCTACTCCCCCTATTTTAATCCATTAGGAGATGAAAAATCCCTTCTCAGTGCTCCCCTAGGATATCCAAGATTTTACCTTTTCATTTCAAGTCCCTAGGTCCAGCGGTTTCGGCTGTGCGTTGATCGATCAGCCAGTCAGTTTCTTCTTTTATATGTATGTAGTAGGTACCTGGGCGACCGAGGACTATTAAATCACAATAGATAGTGTCGTCTATATATGTCAAATACCTCGTTTATCGCTATTCCCTAGGAACTGTAAAGTTTTCCGGAATAAAAATATCCTATGTCCTTACATAGCTTTTTGACATGAATATACTAGTCACGCAGACAAAGTGGTAAAATAAAATCTTAAAAACATAAGTCCTACTACGAGTATCTTGCTGGCTCATTCTTCACGCCATAAAATAAAAAAGCCGGTCAGGTGCGAGTCGGAATCGTGCACCCAAGGTTCCGTACAAACTTATAAGAATGTAAAATTGTATTGAGGGACGAACTTGACTTTGCCGTTGAAAAACTGTGGTCTCCATACATTGACATAGGTCGCGATCAGTTCACCAACTGCATAGGAGTTTGCAATCGAATTTTATATTTTTTTTGTGATGTATCTAAAAAAATACGGATTTCGAAATAAATTTCTCTTTTCTGTGCTATAAGACGTTGCTTCGTAACAAATTTCAAGATTCTGAGTTCACGGGAAGCACCCTGTAGGTATTGATTCCCTTGCGAGTGTCGAAAATTTGCGGCATAAATGGCTGTGATTGCGTTGGCTTAGAAGTTTGATTTTTTCAAGGGACAGTAGACCTGAGTATTTGATATAAATTCCAGCTTGATACCTCCACACGTTCCTGAGAAAAAGGGTCTCGATAGACAGACGGACGGACGGACGGACGGACAACGAAGTGATCCTATAAGGGTTTCGTTTTTTCCTTTCGAGCTACGGAACCCTAAAAATCATTGAAAATAGGTGTGGTTCCTTCTGCAGGGTCCGTCCGGGTCGCTGCCATCATCAAACCTGAAGAATATTGTAGTTCTGTCTATAATAGCAAGCCAGTAAAACACGTCCGTCCGTTATTACACATTTATTGAAAGAGAAAGATGACCGTAGCTTTTTGAGTATGACATAAAAACAATCTACCCTCTTTATCTCATACATTACAAAACCATTAATCTACTGTTAAGTGTTCACAGATCCCACTTACCATCAGGTGGCCTGTGTGCTTATTTGCCTTCTCCAAAAAATAAAAAATCAAACTATTGTTCGCCACCCCTAGTTGCATCTACTGCACAATCGGCGAGTGCAGGAATATCTGATATCGACTGCACCGCGCGGTTGCGGCAGGACAGCTTCGCAGGAGGAACTCTGATATATTTCACACTACCTTTACCCACGGTAACGCTCGCGTGGTTATCAAAGTTTCCAGACAGTTGGCAGTTTTTAAAACCAAAAATTTAGCTTGTTTTATAACAATCTACGAAAGAAAAGTTTGACATTTTCGGTTTAAATAGCAATATCTAACGGATGAGGAGTTCAAAACGAAAATATTTATGGCATCTGCCGGCGAGTATCATTTCAGTATACATTCCAAATAAAAGATTTAAATAAAACCTTGTAGGATATTGTGATAAATAAAACGGTCATTGCCCGTGGTCCACCTAATTAGTTCAGTTCACCTGGACATTTTAGCACACCGTAACCGAGTCGAGTATTTCTGAGGTATTTTGGCCCTTCGAGCCCCCTGAAGAACTAACATAACCTAAACCTACCTATAGGTCTTAACCAGTTTAGTCTCCGTAATCCACAGAGGTGAACCGGACCACGGGTAATGACCTAAATAAAATTACCCGTACAAATTTTAATCAAACATTACGACTTTATACTTAGTATGAATTTCTCTAACTTAATCGAGGATTACTCGTAGTTCGTAGTTAGGCAAAGTTTCATTAGCCGACTTCGATAAAAAACACACAAGAGGAGATTGTTTTTTTCATCAGCCTTGTATTTTTATATTATGTATCCCCGCATATCTCCTGCAAATATAATTTAAGAGCGATCGCAATGTTGTTAGTTCAAGGGTTTTATTTTCGTTACAGTAGTGTTGATTTACTTTCTCAATTGACCTACTTTTTGCTTAAATGTGGAATTAAAAATTGTGTTACGAAGTAGCAATAAATATTTCCGTATCGTTTAAATCCGCGCTTCGCAAAGAATTCTACATTAGAATTCCAAGCGTAGCAAGAATACTAAAGAAGTCTTCGCTCTGCACTAGGTGTGATGTAACATACCTGCTCTAGCTGTGAATTTATTATTTTGCTATTATATTGATGCGCAAAAGCAAAGAAAGACTAATTTAGGCACGATATTGCGAAGAAACGTGTGATTTATTAGTTCAGCCCGGCATTTGAATTGCTTAGAGTGTAAACGCACAGTTAGCAGCAGAAGTAACTACGCAACCGAAGAGCTCAAAACGATCTGCACACGAGTCTATTGTCAAGAGAATGCGTCGTGTCTAGATCATTTTGAGCATGTTATTTGGCTTAGTTACTTTTAAGGCTGACTGCACTTGTAATTTTCTGATGGATTTTTGTAAGAAAACCTTAGCATGTTGCATCTTATCGTCTAGAGTTGATTTCGTCTTACAATTAGGTACTTAACTACACGAAATAAGATATTTTTTTATGCCACGAGAAGGTACACGAGCACTCAGTGCTTTCAGTGGTGGTAGGACCCTGTGCAGGGTCCGTCCGGATCGCTACCACCATCTTATCCATTAACCACCCGCCAAGCAACAGTGTTCGCATTGTTGTGTTCCGGTGTGGGGATAAGACAACCGGTGAAATTACTAGCATAGAGGCATTCCATCTTAGTCCTCAGGGTTGGCAACGCATTTGAGGTCTTGGGATTATAGTCTTGAGAATTCAAATGTCTATGGATCTCAGATTCCACTTACCATCAGGTGGCCTGAGTGCTCGTGTGCCTTCTCCTTATCATAAAAAAAAATAAAAAATAAAAGCTCAGGCCACTTGATGGTAAGTTTAATCTGAGACGCATAAACAATTGACTTCTTTAGACTTTCTAGTCACTTTTTGTTTTCTTAGCCTTCGTGAATGTCCTGGGAAAAGGCTCCTGCCCTAGATTTCCGTGAGTCCGTGTTTGACGCTTCTTCCAGCTGAGATATGCATCCAAATCGTCCCAGCCATCTCCGCCTTGGTAGCTACATCAGCCCACCTTTCTGATTTTAAATCTCAAATGTAGAGTTCGCAATTAATTATTTTTACCACTGAGATACACATACATAGCCTCACGCCTTCATTCCCACAGTGGGGTAGGCAGAGCTACAGAAATACCAACAACTGTAAAAAGACTTCTTTATAATTCTGTAACCACATTTTGCACAAGTAGGCTGGAATAGTTTCACTCCGTGTCTTCCCGTTGATGTTGTAAGAGACTAAGGGAATAAGGGCTTGTAGTATTTTAAGGCAATGGGCTTACAACCTGTCACTAATACACTGGTAAACATCTTAGCCTGTTTGTACAAAATGTTGTTACAGACTTATCAAGTCTTACATGCCTACCCCACTCTGGGAATGAAGGCGTGATGTTATGTATGTAGGCTAAGATGTTTGTCAGTGTATGTGTGTGTGTTTTTACCACTCAGTTATAGATAAATCCCTGTAAAAGACCCACCAAGGGAAGAGTATCGTCCGTGTTAGTGCCACGACCGTCGCCGTGCGTCCGTTCCGCGGCGAGTCGGTAACTTCAAAGGCGCCGTGCGAGCTCGTGCGTGGTGGTGCGAGATCGCCGGCCGTGCGTGATAATCGCAGAATCAAGCACCATGGGAAGCAACCTTACCAAATAAATTAGAGATGATAAATTTACAGCTAGAGTAGTATGTACTAAGCTGTCGCTTGCACGAATTGACCTTGGCTGGCATTCTACACGGTAATAACGATATCGTCTTTGACGTGTTTCTGTATTGTCGACGTTTTGATACCTCTTATGTCATTTACTTTACAATAATGGCGATTGTGATATAAACGATTCTAAAACACGTCAAACGCGATATCGTTAAAACGCAGTAGAATAGAGGCCCCGATCCTAAACTTAGCTCTAGGCTTGTACAATGGGTACTAGACCACTATAAACTTACTTATATAGAGAAATGCATTTTTTACTTTACGTCAAATACAAAAGCATCAATCACACGCCAAACATGTATAAGTTACGCAAAATTTTACTTAATCCAAGTGAAATAACGTCTATTTTAAACTGTACCTGTGACAACTATAAGTGTCGGTGGAATTATAGGCACGACAGCCCATGACTTAGGGTTAGAGGTTAAAAACATAGAAAGCATCCAAGACTCAGGAGCAAATACTCGCGCTCATCACACAAATGTCTGCCCTAATTGGGATTCGAACTGAGGCCCTAGCCAAGATGCGTTCGCTAACTAGCGTTTCTATTCGTTTTGTTTTTAAACCAGTCGCGTCACTGAGAGATCTGCACGTCATAAGAAAAGTGACGTGATCTACCAGTGACGCGATTGGTTTAAAAACCAAACTAATAGGTAAGCGAACGCATTTTGGCTAGGGGATCAGGACCGCTAGCTTCGAAGGAAGGGTCACCAAAAAGGCTAACGTGTCGAGCCAATAAAATATGCATCGTTGTTAAAAAAAAACACAGCACAGAGCTTTTCGCCTTTGAACTTAGCATGAAATAAAATTGCCCCTGGCTACACTATGTGACCTTAAAATGCAATTAGAAAACAAAAGAAACCCTTTACACAGAAATTAAAGCAGTTTCCCGGATACCCGGACAAAGGCCGGATGTTCCCGGCCCGGAGCCGGACGACCCGCCCCGGTCACGCCCGCCATTCTGATATGAATTTCAATTCGTCAACGCATTTGTGTATTTTTTTCCCGAGTAATTTGACATCGTGGGTTTTGCGAGTTTTCAGGGTTCCGTAGTCAACATGGAACCCTTATAGTTTCTCTATGTCTATCTGTGCATCTGTCCGTATATCCGCGGTTTAACTCAGAAACACTTGGTACAGTCAAGGTCATAAATATGTATACACTTTAGTACCTTGTCACTTTAATCACTGGGACAATTTCATATGGCAGTTTAAACATGACGTTAAATAGACAAGGTACTAAAGTGTATACTTATTTATAACCTTGACTGTACTACAAAGCCGTAAGTTGTTATACGCCAACAAAGTTGTAAAATTCAATATTGAAAAAATGTTTTTTCGGGTTCCTTCATGTACATGTAAAGCAAATTTCTTTTCTCCTTACATCGGAACACAACAATGTGAACACTGTTGCTTGGCGGTAGATTAAAGGATAACATGGTGGTAGCTATCCGGGCGGCCCTTGCACAAGGTCCTACCACCACTAATTTTATATTGAGCATTAAATATATTTATACTAAAATATCTTTCTACTCACGAGCATATGATCCCCTCCTAATGGGAGGTTCTGGAAGCTGTCAATTGTTCCCCTCTTATGTTTGCCCACTAAAAGCCTCGTCAGTTTTTATTAGGGGATCTAATTGACAAGGAACTGAGCCTATTAACGCATGCGAGTCGGCATCGCTATTGCTATCGTGTAACATTCGCCATACCGACAATGATAGGTGACATTTCAGTGTACATGGCGCAGCTTATATGAAACCCAGTGATGTATCAGAGTGTCAACTTTGTAATGTATACCGAATTGTCACCTATCACGTGTCATTGTCAAGATGGAAATAGGGGGCAAGTCTATTCCAGTGCGATAGGGCTTAGGCAATAGCCCTAGGGATTGTACTTTTTCTTTCACACACTCTAATACACTTTTGTGCGAGTCTGACCGACTTTCAAGACCTCTTGCGGTGTGGTTTGCTTGTCAGCTGTAAAAAAAAACTTTAAAAACCCGACTGGTTTATATAGTCGTAGATATACATGTAACACCCCCACTCTCATTACTTTGATTTATATTTTACGCCTACGGCACTCTCACAACCAAGACGACTCTAACGACACCTCAAATTAAAATCCAGCATAAAGCCACGCTGCACGCTGTCCAAAGAAATAGACATATTAACATTCATACACTCGAAAAACTTAACCATCTGAGGAGGATTAAAAATAAACTAGTTTCTCTCTAACAACTACGTATTCAAGTCGTAGATGAACAAGACTTGTTTTACGAAACTAAAATAGGTATACCTACTACCTCAGTAACATTGTAATTACAACCTTATTGAACTAATCATAGGGTGCATTTTATAGTTGTCATTATGTTGTCAAGCGAACACCTGGGGACTCGGCAGGCCATGAACATTTTAGTGCGTGAATTTTTCAATTTGTTCGACTAGGCAGCTCGACCAAAGCGGTAGCTGCCTAACTCTGCCTTACGTGGCTTTACGTCGTCGTTTAAAAATTTCAGAAAGAAAAGTTCTTTAAGAGAACATTCTGCCTTCTCTAATAGAAGACCTGCTGCAACGTGAACTAGATTCGCCCGACTTTATATTTGCATTTCTACTGCGGTTCACACAGAGTGTTGGAGTGTGACCAAGATGGCAAGTTAAATTTAAGAGGTCACATGTGATAAAGTCGGTAAAGTTTCGCGATCTGGGTCTCAATAACCATACGTCTGTTCCTTGGATATATTAATCATGATCATATTTCCTTAAGACCTACACAAAATCCTCGATAGTTTTATTTCTTAAATATGTCACCGTTTTTTGCATATGTTTGGTTGAATCTTCGGAACCCTACGATCTTTAAAGAATTATTTTGATTTAATTGTAGCGTATTTACGACTTCTTAATCCTTCATTAATGTGGTTTAAAGAAAACAGTAATTATATTATTTTGACGCTACCATCAAGGCGCAAACTATTTCCGTCTCGCGGTCGTCGCGAGGAAGCACATAAAGCTATCCCTTTTCATTCTTGTGTGGGCGTGGCAGTATATGTGGCCTCTGAACGAATCTGTGTATTGCTTTGGTTTTTTACGGTAAATGTACATTGTGTAATGATCCACCTAATGATGTAAGTCATCATTCAAAACTAATGATCGAGTCTAATATTGACCTTAACCTCGATCTTGCCCTAGACATATTATTACAAATTATTCCTAGACTTTGCATTGCTTATGACTACTCCCGAAGATAGACCAAGATCGATGACTTTGCATTAGGCGATTAGTAGGTAGTTAAGTATTATTAATAGTGATCTCATTTTAGAACATACATTTTACTTCATCATACATTGGCGAACAGAAATAACGGGTCACTTGGTAAATATTTTTGTTATCGTCTTCCAAAAAAAGAGCGTGTAATGTTTTACTTGCCTTAACCTTATGTGTATAAAGTATCGTTGGGATTCTTAAATGACAGTTCTGTGGATAATTTTCTTGGAGGTCGGCCGACTGCGAAAACCTTATAAAACTATTTTCCTGTTTAATAGGGTTCCAGCAGTAACAAGGAAAAATATCTTAAATTACACACTTACGAGTATAGCGAATTTTAAAGGGAAACTATCTCGAAAAAGTAGACTTGATTGGTTTCTGATATACAGGGACTAAAGTGTTTATACCTACTAAAAATATCTAAGACAACACCAAATAACTGATTTGAAATGTTAGATTGTTTTTTTTGTGTTTGTGGTAACGGATTTAGAACCCTGTACTGAGCATTCTGTTGCCCGGTTTATTTTAGTATAAAGGCGTATTAAGAGGCCGTATACGAATTTTTGCCGATTTCGGTGATTTACGTGATTTTTCAGTTGAAATACTTTACTTCTACAAATTGTAATGCGCAACACGAAAGTTGATTTCGATTTTCAACAAATGTTAGGTACTTTTTTGTTTTTATTATTTTAATTTGTATAATCGACCTGAAACCGGCAACTGTTTTATGAATTTTGCTGTAAAAGGTTTAGAATATCGCTTATTTTCAAATCGTTTTGACATCTATGTAAACAATTCAATGTATTGCTGTAAAAGTCGTCTAAAAATGTATGAATCACTTTTTTCCACCTTCATATATTAGAAAATGGCACAACATGGTTATTATATTTTCGGCCATTTAAAACTCGTTCATAAAATTAAAACAACCGTAATAAACTTCAGTTCAAAATCAATCCATTACCCTAAAAAAAAAACATCCTAAAAATAAAGATAAAATAGCAACATATATTATGTTCTAAAACAACCTAAATCTCGCATTATAATACTCGACAAAAATAAAAAAGTAGCTCATTCATTCGTAACGAATTTATTCGATCATAACTGAAATGATATTTTCATGATGTGGATTCAAACTTATAGAAAGGAAGTATTTTAACTGTAAAATCACAAAAATAAGCAGTACCGGCATAATTTCATGTACGGCCTTTTAACTGCAGAGTAAAGCATTTTCTCAGTCTGTAACTACCTTGTTTCCAATAAACGCTAACTGTCACACCTACCACGGGGCCACATTATCGGGATTCGGCGAAGATTCGTGTTAGCGTCTCTTTCGTTCTCTATAATAATGAAAGAGAGGTTAAGGCGAACCTGTATGTATGATATGATATAACATCTTCACGTTATGTGTAGGGAAAGACAACTTAAAACTTTTTTTTTCAAAATTGTTTGTACCACTTTGTTGAAGTGACTAATTTGTATATTCATGCCAAATTACAGCTTTCTAGTGCTAAGAGTCTCTAAGCTAAGCTGCGGACGGACGGATGGACGGACATGGCGAAACTATAAGGATTCCTAGTTTGGAACGAGTTTACTGTCTCTAAAAAGGCCATGAGTACTTACGGCAGAAACAAAGAAAGCTTTTTTTCAAATTCACTCGTAGATGCAGTAGATATTTTTTAAACCATTTGCAGGTGAAATAAGAAACATATTATACGTGGGGGGTTACTATTACATAACTATGCAGTTCTGTTTACGCTCAGAGAAAAGGACAGAGCTATATAACTGCCATAGCTCTGTCCTTTACGCTCACCGTAAAATGAACTGCAAAGCTAGGTCATAATAACCCTCCTGATAACAAACATTACATTGACGACATTAGCCAAACAGCAGTTGGGTCCTTAAAGCTTGCTTTTTGCTATTCCTACTTATTTATTTCTTACTAAATTTCGTCCGCGACTTCGTTTACGTAGTCAATTATCGTTGTTACCTTGGGAACTTTTAATAACCTATGTGTTAGTCCAGGGGATAAGCTATTTTCATTCCAAATTTCATCCAAATCCAGCAGTTTCAGGGCAGGGTTCCAGGCGTTTTCCAAAAAAAGTACCTACCTATAGTTAGGGACAGCAATTAACAACGGTAATTTTTTCATTACGTCACGAAAATTAGTCATATATTGATACTGCCCTCATTTAGTCAATAGGGCGGTATTTGAAATTAAATAAGCATAGCAGATTCAAACCTCACCTGTTAGTAATAAGGTTGAACTTGCTACAGGAGATTAGTCGTGAAGCCACTATTTCTCTTAAAGCAGTAATTGTTCATTTTCGTGAAGTAATGGAAAGGTTACCGTTGTTAATTTTAGTCCTTAACAATAGGTTTTTTTTTTGGAAAACGCCCGAAAGAGTAACAACTAACACACCACTTTCGCATTTATAATATTAGTGGGGTAGGATAGGATGAGTATGTTAAGTTCGATATCGTTATCGATAGCTTTTATAAACACGAATGCGGGATTGGACGAGGATAATGGGGGTCCTCTCTATTTCCCGACTGCAATAAGGAGGGTTAAGTTTTTGCGCATTAGATGCGAATAAGATTGTAATCTTCGGTAATTTTGGACAAGTGGAATAAGGGTTAATTAATGGGACGTCGTCGTTAGAATAATATTGAGACGAGAAAAGGATAAAAAGAGTACAAAACTCCAAAAGATCATTGCTTGGTTTCTATTGTTTCTTCTCGTCCATATTTCGTACTTTAGTATTGGTCTATTTTTTGTTACATTTATTCTAACTCACTCGCCAAAAGGTTAAAGAGATCCCTTAAAGGGAGTTCACACGTGTACTACTTTTTTTCTGTATTTTTTTTGTAATTCAATTGTTTTGTTACAATAAAGTGTTTACATACTTAATTAACTAAATTCACTACAACGCGGTAACCCTGTGTGACTACAGGTAGGTGACCGCGTTATTAAACCCTGACCTATGAACCATAGCTTCATTAACTAGGTATTAATCTCTCATCCGAGAATTAATTAACGCTAATTAATTAAACGGCTGGAGCTGGCCGTTGATTAATTTAATGATTAATTATGGTAAGACGGTGAAAGCCTTATTTGAATAACGTTAAGATCTAACTAGAGTGGCCCTAGAGAAGAAGCTTTGCGGGAACTTTATCGTTATCGAAAATTTATAGAATTGACGTAAGCTGGCAGACGGTCGCGTCGAGCGCTTGCCGATTCTATAATTTTGACATATTTCAAAAACGTTTACGTTATCGTAGGTAGGGCATGTAGTTTAAGAACTAAAGGTTTAGAAGGAGCGATTAAATAGAAGGCGACATACAGATAGCTGATATGCACAGCCTTAGTGTGCCAAAAAGAGACAGTTCTAAAATGTCATGGTCGAGTTGCATAATATAAACTACGACCATAGTGACCAGTTGGTGACCAGTTTACACGAGTTGACCACACTTTGGTGTATATGGCTAGTTTTTACAAGAACTGGACTCTATACTCTTTCCTTTTTTAACTTATGAGCATTCATATTTAAATTTAAGCGATAGGTATAAATCTCACACTTCCGTTTTGAGGCTCCTTCTATGCTTTTAGTTCTAATTCTGTGGTAGGGCCACTGAACCGACAAAGTCTCATCTAAATTTAAGGTTTTTTAATCAAATTTGCTTCAATCATAATGAAAACCAGCCAAGTGCGAGATGGAGTCGAAAACGAAAAAACACCTTATTATAGCGGCAATAGAAATAACAACAACACTCTATGAACATTTACCTATCACAGTTCATGAGATAGTTCCCACTGAAACACAGACACGGACGGAAAGCAGCGGAGGCTTAGTATGAGGATCCCGTTGGTACACTTCGGGTAAAAAACCATAAAAAGTTAGTAGTTTTTTCGTAACGCAGACCTTTAGCGATACCCAGACCTTTATTCAACTTACAGAGGCCCTAGCCAAGATGCAAACGCTCCTAACGTTTTTCTTTTCTATCGCTCAAAATGTATGGGATTACAGTCGACCACGTGCTTTATCGAAACGCACGAGAATGTCATCCCATACATTTTGAGCGATTGCATTTTGGCTAGGGCCCCAGGCCTATAAAACATAAAAGAGAGAATGTAAGCGATATTCAAAAACAGAAAAAAGGCTAGGGTTGACGTAAGCTGACGTAAGTTTTCGAAAATTGTTACCGTTATCCATCTTTTCTAGGCTACGTGGGGTATTCGTGAGTCTAAGCTACCACTAATTACGTACAAAATAAATAGGTCGACAAAAAGCGGGACGAGCTTTAAGCTTCTGTGGTAGTTACTTACAATTATGGCTTTTGGCGTAGAGACGTCGTCCTGTTGTTCTCCTATAGTCATTATTTTTAGTTTAATGTTATTAATCTTACATTTAAACTGATATTCTTTGTGATTGTTTTAATAATGTATATTTATTACTTTATTAAGTACTTGTAATGTAACTTACTTTTAAGTTTTATTTGC
This sequence comes from Acleris holmiana, assembly GCA_949316455.1. Classification (NCBI taxonomy): domain Eukaryota; kingdom Metazoa; phylum Arthropoda; class Insecta; order Lepidoptera; family Tortricidae; genus Acleris; species Acleris holmiana. The sequence continues at coordinate 4,453,865 of OX438777.1, read as the reverse complement.
TTGCTTTATGATTGAAAAAATGCCCTTCTGCTGCAGTTTCTTGCGGCGCTTCTTCTGCGCAATGATGGTCTTGTCCAAGGTGCTAGTAGATTCACTTTATACATATTACCGACGCATAAAAAGCCCTCTTGTGGCCTATGTACTGAATAAACATTTTGAATATTTAAGTTTTGAATTATGGTCATGGGGTTTTGACATGCCGAGGTTGCCATCATACACCCAAATAAATGAGAGCCATTCATGTGAGATTTTCTCTTAAAATTGCATCTAAGGATGATATTAGATATGTCAACCAAAGCTGATAGTTACAACAGTAAGTTCATTTGTGGTACCCTACCTACCACACCACCTCACCACACTATCTCCACACCACACCACAGGAACACAGGAACTCTATACGGACTGCGGGGTACAATTCACACTTAGTTGCTGTGCCTAAGATCAGAACTAAACGCTTCGAATATAGTTTCACAATGCGCACAGCCAAGATTTGGAACACCCTGCCGACGTCCGTATCTCCGTGTGCGTTTGAGCCGGTGTCCTTTGAAAATAGGATTGATAGGTACCTTCTGGGTAAACTCGCTTCATCGTCAACCCTGTCCTGAGTTTTTGGTCTCGATTAGGGTCAAGCGCAAACCCATTTTGTATAAAAAAATAAAAAAGTTATTAACATACGTTTTTAGAGTTGCGTTGTCAAGAAGGAACCCTTCCCAGGTAGCACAAAGTGGTTGTATAAAAGACAGTGGAACGAGTTTTATATAGTTCTTGTACGACGACACGCTAGCCTAGTTGGGAGTGACCCTGCCTTCCAAGCTAGGGGTCCTGGGTTCAAATCCCGGTAAGGGCAGATATTTGTGTGATGAGCACGAGTATTTGTTCCTGAATCTTGGATGTTTTCTATGTATTTAAGTACATATTTCTCTATATAAGTTTATCGTTGTCTAGTACCCATAGTACAAGCCTAGAGCTTAGTTTGGGACTAGGTCAATTTGTGTGAGATTGTCCTGTGATTATTATTTTTTCAATGTCGTTTAAAGTATACATATACAGCTTTTCTGACATGTAACAGCATTAAAGTATCTATTAAGAAGCTTATAACTTCGCCTTCAAGACTATAGGTACTAAAAGCTGTAATTTGGGTAAGTAGGTATAGTTTTTCACATTATGACATCGAGTGAGGTTGCCATAAAATATATATTTACTCACGAACATGCACTCTAGTCAAGCCAGGAACCGGCCCGCTATCCCATTCAAGGGATTTCGAATGGGTTTCTATAAGGGTTTTACTTAGAAAAGCCGTATCGCTTAAAAGCCGTTCGATTTGCTTTTAAAACCCGCTATCCAATTCATGGGGTTTCGAAAGGGTTATAAGTATTTTACTTAGAAAAGCCGTTCGATTTGCTTTTAAAACCCGCTATCCAATTCATGGGGTTTCGAATGGGTTATAAGTGTTTTACTTAGAAAAGCCGTTCGATATGCTTTTTAAAGCACTATTTATAAGGGGTAACTTATCTGTGCGTTAGCTGTTAAGGTTTCGCTTATAGTGAATGGTTAGTTTAACAAATAACTTAGTCATATATTTCGTTCCAAGAAGTTGTTCTTTTAGTGGGGTATTCTATTGAGAGGTTAGTCTTTCAAAGGCTTTTATCGGTGAATGGGTGGGCACCCGCCCACCTGAGTCAAGCGCCTTGACAAAAGAGTCGTCGTGTGTGTCGTTTAAAAGGAAAACTATCACGACTAATTTGACTTGATTGGTTCTTAAGAAACAGGAAATTAGATCATACTTCTTCTTTTTCAGATCTGAAACCATGTAATTTCGAATCTTCGAGCCTCGGAACCCTTAACTGAGCATAGTCCGACATGCTCTTGCCCGGTTTTTTTTAATTTATTGACGTGTCTTTCCATGTATCTTGTTTTCTACGATTTTAAGGTCAAAAAGATCCCTCAAGTTAGTGTTGTTAAATATAATATAATTACGGGTTTATTTCAATTATTACTAAATGTTAGTATTAACATCGTGCCCTCAGATCGACTCCCAGCTTAATTAGATTAGCCTTTGATTGCCTACTCACTATTCCGCCTGTGTGCTCTATTTGTCAATGCTAAGTGAAAACAAACACATACTGTACGTCTGTGTTTGTGAACTCGATGTTACTTGTACAGTCACCTGTAACAATATATTATCAAAGGGAATAGTGATTTATTTGACAACACGTTAGCCTTGGTAGTGACCCTCCGAAGCTAGCGGTCCCGGGTTCAAATCACGGTTAGGGCAGATATTTAGTGTGGAAAGCGCGAATATTTTTTGCTGAGTCTTGTATTTAAAATTTGTTTTTTTTCTATATAAGTAAGTTTATCGTTGTCTAGTACCCATAGTACAACTCTAGAGCTTGGGACCAGGTTAATTTGTGTGAGATTGTCCCCTGATATTTGTTTCGAGATAATGCTATGTATACAATCATACTTAATTTTAATTAAATCTGTCAAGCCGTTTCAGAGTGAAAATGTAAAAAATGCTTACATACACAAAAACAAACTGTTGCATTTATAATACGAGTATTAATGTAATTTCGTCGGTGAAACTGCAATACCGCGTAACTAACCAATTCAATGCATTGCAAAGTGTACCTTGCTGACTTAGACGTTAAGGTGTATTTTGCAACTTATTCAATTTGTTAGTTACGCGGTATTGCAGTTTCACCGACGATTTGTCTCAAAAATATGATTACGTAGGTATTTTACTAAAAACATGTGACATATTTTTGAGCGCATTTTGGATAATATTTTATTGCTGGTGACTGTACTCTAAATTATACAGTAGTTATATACTTACTTAGGTATGTTTAGTTGCTGTAATTAGCGACGTCATATTTGTTCAGGACTGGTGTGAGGTCCTTGTGGGATTTCTTAGTTATAGGTAACTGTGTTTTAGAAACTGTAGTTATTATTTTATGGGTTTAAAAACACTTTAGTAACCTATATCTCAAGAACCAATCAAGTCCACGTGGTAGGGATCAATTTTATTTTTAATTCGTTTTACGTGATTTAATTAAAAAAAAATACTAATTTAAATTTCTCTATTTTTGTCTGTAGCGGAAATGACTCAACTCTTGCGAAGATGACACTTTTCGAATGAAATATGATAGACAGACAGGCGGGCATGGCGATCAGGGAATGCAAATAACCGGTTAATAACCGAATTTTGTATGCAAAAGACGGTTAATAACCGGTTTTAACCGGTTATTTGCATTCACTAATGGCGATACTATAAGCGTTCTTGGTTGACTGGACAAATAGAACGTCAAAAATGGCGGCAGCCGTAGTTTTTTTTTAATTCAGAGTGAAACTAGAGTCGGCCTCGACTATCATTGATATCAAGTAACATGCCATGACAAAATTTTATGCAAAAAAAAATCATTTCAAATAAAATTGAGGTCAAATAAAATTACTTTGTTTTTCAAAGATGTTCGAAATTTAAATGTAATAATGATATCGAATTTGATGTTATTATTAAGCAATAATAAAATTTTCACAGATAAGAAATTTGTGTAACAAAATAGTTTATCTTTATTGTTAAAAGTATTATTTAGAATTGTACGCCTTTGATATTATCTGTGTCATGTCTCACTCTACTCTGTGTCATCATTCTATGAGAATGTGTTCTTACAATAAATTATTTAATTTATACTGGTTTACCTCTGTTTAATTCATTAGGTTATGGGCCCAGAGAAGCCCTGAAATAAGAACAGTGTAAAAATAAATAAATAAAGTGGACAGCGGGCAAAAGGACATAATCCGAAATAAGGAAGTGACACTTTCTTTTCTTTGATTTACGTCGTATTCGTATTCCAAAATGGCAGCAAATAATCAATTGGCATTAATTGAAAAATTAACCGGCCGTGATAACTATGCAACTTGGCAGTTTGCAGTGAAAACATTTCTGCAATTAGAAGAGTTGTGGGACTGCATAGAATACGAGCCAGGTACTAAGGTGGATACGAAACGTGACATAAAAGCAAAAACAAGAATAATTCTTTTAGTCCATCCAACAAATTACGTGCACATTCAAGAGGCTAGCACTGCAAAAGAAGTATGGGAAAAGTTGTCGCTGGCATTCGACGACTCAGGGCTGACACGCCGAGTTGGTCTGCTGCGTGACCTCTGTAACACTTCTCTTACCGGATGTCAAAATGTAGAGGAATATGTGAGCAAGATTATGGGTACTGCTCACAAGCTCAGGAACATTGGTTTTAATGTAGACGATGAGTGGCTCGGCACATTGCTACTTTCCGGTCTACCCGAATCTTATCAGCCAATGATTATAGCTATTGAAAGCTCTGGGATGAAAATAACATCAGATTCTGTAAAATCGAAATTACTACAAGATGTCAGAACCAACCAACCCGACCATGACTCTAAAGTGTTTGCTGTTAACAAAAAGTTTCATCAAGGTCATAGGAAACCATCTAAAGGTCCACGTTGCTACAGTTGTAATAAATATGGCCATAAAAGTCCAGAATGCAAATCCAAAACCAAGGACACGCAGCAAAAAGCAAGTAGTTCGTCCTATGCTGCTGTATTTGTGGCATCAGCTGCCCAAGAAGATGCTTGGTATGTGGATTCAGGTGCATCATCACACATGACAAGGCATGTGAACTTGCTTGAAAAGAAGACATCTCCTGCCATACAAAATATAAAAGTTGCAAATAATAAAGTGTTATCCGTGCAATGCTCAGGACAAGTGAGCTTAGATGCTTATGACAATGAAGGTCAAATAAAAAAGGTGCTGTTTACAAATGTTTTATGTGTCCCTGAACTCGCGACTAATCTACTGTCCGTGAGTCAGATTATAAGGAGTGGTGGCCAAGTAAAGTTTGACGAAACAGGCTGTGTTATTATGAACAATAAAAGTCAGACAGTAGCAACAGCAAGTCTTATCAACAACATGTACCGGTTGAATATGCCTGGAGGAGGCTATGCATGCATGTCTGATGTTGAAGACCAAGACATTTTTCTGTGGCACCAAAGAATGGGGCACCTTAACTTCCAAAGTTTAAAAAAAATGTCTTCAAATACAGACCATGTAATTTTCTCCGCAAAATCAGAAAATCTGACATGTGTCACATGTAAGGAAGGTAAACAAACACGACAACCTTTTAAATGTGAAAGCTCCAAGAGTAAAAGCCTTCTTGAGTTAATTCACTCAGATATATGCGGACCTATGGAAACGCAGACACTAGGGGGTGCCAAATATTTTCTAACATTTCTCGATGATTACTCAAAGAAAATCTATGTGTATTTTCTCAGAAACAAGTCTGATGCGTTAGAAAAGTTCAAAGAATTCAAAAACGAAGTGGAAAACCAACTTGGTGCTCACATAAAAATTCTTAGATCTGATAATGGCTTGGAATATATCAACAAGAACTTCTCTGATTATTTGAAAGGTGCTGGGATTATACATCAAACTACTACACCATATACACCAGAGCAAAATGGGACTGCAGAACGAATGAACAGAACCCTAGTTGAAAGAGCGAAATGTATGCTTCTAAATGCCAATTTACCAAAAGTACACTGGGCTGACGCAGTACATACCGCTGCTTATATAATAAATCGTTCTCCGACTAAGTCCCTGTCATACAAAACTCCTGAAGAAATGTGGTCTGGTCAAAAACCGAAAGTGAATCACATGCGTATATTTGGATGTGAAGCAATGGTCCACCTGCCTAAAGAGAAACGCAAGAAATGGGACCCGAAAGCACAAAAGATGATTTTTATTGGATATTGTGATCACACCAAAGGCTACCGATTTATTATAGCCAACTCCAGAAAAGTAATAAAAAGCAGGGATGCTACTTTTCTTGAATCTACCGTAAAAAGGGACTATGTTCCTGTTGAATTGTCCATGAAAAATCCTGAAACAAATAATGATATTAATCAAGAAAAAGTTGAGGATAAAGACTCCGAAACAAATTTAGATTCAAGTTCAAGCACATATGACACTGTGTGTGATAATAGGTCAGACAGTGAATACATCCCTGATACCACTTTAGATTCTCCTCCAATTAGCAATATTACACTGAGACCTAGAAATAAAACAAAGGGAAGTCTAAATTTAGATAATTCAGAAGAAAATACTTACCTGTGTCAAGATGGAGAGGTCTTGACAGATGTCCCAGTGACTTTCAAAGAGGCTATAAAATGTAGTGAAAGCGAAAAATGGAGAAAATCTATTATGGAAGAACTGGATGCTCATCAGAAAAACAACACCTGGACATTGATTAAAAAAACCCCGAATACAAAAGTGATAGGATGCAAATGGGTGTTCCGTATCAAAGAGGATTCAACCGGTCCACGCTACAAATCACGACTATGTGCTAAAGGATATGCACAAACGGAAGGTATCGATTACAAGGAGACCTTTGCACCTACAGTCAGGTATGACTCAATACGTTTATTACTATCTGTAGCGGTTCAGAATGGTCTTCAAATGATTCAACTAGATGTAAAAACTGCATTCTTATATGCTGAACTTGAAGATACCATATTCATGACTCCACCAGAAGGGCTCGACTGTGATGAAAATATGGTATGTAAACTCAACAAGTCACTTTATGGATTAAAGCAAGCCCCTCGCTGCTGGAATAGTAAATTTGACTCTGTCTTAAAAAAGTTCGGCTTCGTCAATAGTAAAGCTGATCAATGTGTTTATGTGGGAAAAATCAATCAGAACATATGCTATCTTTGTCTGTATGTCGATGACGGTTTGTTATTCTCTTCAGATAGATCATCGTTAAATGAAGTTATAAACGACCTGAAAACCATATTTGAAATAAAAATAATGGACACACCAAGTAATTTTGTAGGAATGCAAATAGAATTATTTAGCAATTGTATATTTATACATCAGACTAAATATATACAAAAAATGTTGGATAAATTTGATATGGCTAATGTTAATCACAATAGTGTTCCAGCGGACCCTCACATGAAGCTACAAAAAGGAGATGAAGAGCCTGAAAAGAAAATACCATACAGGGAAGCTGTGGGCTCTCTCATGCACCTGGCCATCGTGAGTCGACCCGATATAATGTTTGCAGTCAGTCTGGTGAGTAGATTCCTTAATTGTTACAATCAAGCTCACTGGAACGCAGTTAAGAGGATCTTCAAATATTTAAAAGATTCGCAAGAGTATGGACTATGCTATTCACGCACTCCACAACCCTCAGAAGTCACAGGGTACTCTGACGCTGACTTTGCAAATGATCTAGACACACGGCGTTCGGTTACTGGCTATGTTTTCTTAAAGAATGGCGCTGCTGTAACTTGGTCTAGTCAGAGGCAACAAACTGTGGCTCTATCCACCACAGAGGCCGAGTTTATGGCAGCGTGTGCCGCCACTAAAGAGACAATATGGATAAAACAGATGTTAAGTGACATTGGTGAATATAAACAGGACACAACATGTCTTTATTTAGACAATCAAAGTGCTATCAGTGTCATTAAAAATATAAACTTTCACAAACGGTGTAAACACATTGACATTAAATATCACTTTGTTAAGGAGAAGTACCACCAGAAGATAATTACATTAAAGTTTGTTAGTAGTGATTATCAATATGCAGATATCCTTACTAAAGCATTGTCAAAAGAAAAATTTAACTTTCAAAGATATAAACTCGGAATGTGTTTACATAGATCTTTATCTTAAGAATTTATTTAATTTAATATTGTGTTGTGAATGTTTTTTTTCTTTACTGCCATTCTGCAGAAGTTAATTACTTGTTTTAAAAAAAAAAAAAAAAAAAAACTCTCTAAATTATTGTAATATAAGGCTTGAATTCAGGGAGAGTGTTAAAAGTATTATTTAGAATTGTACGCCTTTGATATTATCTGTGTCATGTCTCACTCTACTCTGTGTCATCATTCTATGAGAATGTGTTCTTACAATAAATTATTTAATTTATACTGGTTTACCTCTGTTTAATTCATTATTTATGCGTCGAAATTTGCGGTTTCTGAACGCATCATAGAGGGTTTATGATATGTGTGTAGATAAAATACTTAATACTTTTGACATTGGCATAGTGGCATTCATTGTGCTTATTGCTAACGATAAGGAAAAAAAAAGAAAAAAAGTACTTAATACTATGAAACATGTTAAAACACAACGCACTTTATACACAACGCCTACAGCGGTTCTGTAACGGACAGGTTAATTACTCCAACTGGAGCACTAACGCGTATAAATGTATTGGATTAGTTTATTAATTAACTCGTACCAGTCGTACATGTGGAACTTATTTGTAGCTAAAGACAAAACAATGAAGGCGACTATTTCAGAATTGTTAAAGTACGTGTATTGCAGATGATAATAATGCATACAAGAAAAAAGAAAAAAGTGAAAATAAAAGAACTATTCTATGTAGCCTAGACATCTGTTTATATGTTTATTCGTCTGTCTGTCCGTATGTAAAGAGTTCACGTAAGACTTTATTGTGGCCTATTTCTTTTACATTTGCAAAAACACAGCTGCGGGTAGAAATGTGTTGAAATGTCTCCCAACTTAGGATTTAATTGCTTCTTCGCTAAGTGTTCTTCTTCAAAGAAAGGCAGAAAATAACAGGTTTCCTTCCGGCTTTCTATTCGTCATTATTCATCTGTCTGCCAAGGATTTAAACTGTAGTCGACTTTTTTAATTGTGTAGTTTCAAATCGTGCAATAAATGAATAAAACAATAAGTGAACAAATTTAAGCAGACTATTTTAAATTATATTTAGCAGGCAATAAAATTAAATTATTATATATTATAAATTATTATTAAATTAAAACATCTACGTAAACATCACGTCATTAGATTTAAACTAAATTAAATTACCTACTTATTAATCATGGTGGTTCACTCGCCTGAGATGGCTACTTATTTTCCACATGCCGTCCTTGCACTTAGATACAGGCAATACATTTACGGCTGATAGACACTCTCAAACACTGACTTCATTTGACGACACGTTGGCCTAATTGGGAGTGACCCTGCCTCCGAAGCCAGCGGTCCTGGGTTCAAATCTCGGTAAGGGCAGATATTTGTGTGATGAGCGCGAATATTTGTTCCTGAGTCTTGGATGTTTTCTATGTATATTTAAGTATGTATTTCTCTATTTAAGTATGTTTATCGTTGTCTAGTACCCATAGTACAAGCCTAGAGCTTAGTTTGGGACTAGGTCAATTTGTGTGAGATTGTCCCTTGATATTTATTATTATTATTTTGTAATATGTAGAGACTTGCACGCATTAAATTGCTCCTAAGAAAAACTAAAAAATTAAGTACACTTCAATAATAAAAATTACTAACAAAATACCTTTTTTAAATGGTTTGTATGATCGCTAACTACGCCTGGATAAAATATATTATGTATATATGTGTTCGACACTTTTAGCTGACATGCACCAATCCTCGACAGAAGCTTTTAATGCAAAGATGATAAGGTTAATTTGTTAATTTGCCCGGTGGTTGCCGGGTTAGAATAGTACCACTCCATGTCTTCCCGCGGAGGTCGTCTGTGAGGTGATGGGCTTGCAACCTGTCACTAATAATACGCTGGTAAACATCTTAGCCTGATTGCGCAAAATGTGGTTACAGAATAAGAAAATCTCTGGGAATTAAGGGGTGATGTTATGTATGTATTTAAGTGTTATAAGGTTATAAATTGATTGTTGCAAAACAAATGAACTATATCATCTTTCAAAAAGAGTCAGTGTTGAACATTGGTCCTTTGTCGAGTACTGGTGCCTTAGGATATACCAAAATTTGCAAGGTTTCTTAACCTAAATAAAACCTTGTAGAAACACATCTTCCGATTCTAATCGCCAGATAGATAGAATTAAGCGTCAGTATCGCCGGCGATACATCGTAGGAGTAATCCGCTTAGGGTGCCGCAGCCATGTAATGGGTTTACCTGAATCGGCTGTAAGCTTCAGATTAGACCAGTCCTGACCAGACACCGGGCCTCTGTCAAAGTAAATACAGTACGCAGACATCGGAATTTTCGGAGCAAATTTGAATGACAAGTAAGGAGTTCCCATATCGATAATTTTCACCAAAAACTGAGAGCAATCACAAGTAAAAAAATATATATATACAGGATGACTTCAAATTGGTAATACAAAATCAATGTTTTACACACATTTCCCCTAAACTTAGCCCCTCAATTAAGTCTCATACTTTTAAAATAATCAGAAGTATTTTTTTTTGAATTTTTAAATTATCCCATTTTTGTTGGCTTAACATGGTTATCCTACCATAATAATTAACAAAGAAGTTTAAAGAATTTCAAATGAACACTTTCCTCTTTGGTTATCCGTCACCTGTCACAATTTATGAAGAAAACGTGTTTTAATTAGTAATTGTCATTTATCAAAGAAAATAAGATTGTATTGTAAATGTAGTGTAACCACACTTTGGGACTTTAATTATTTGTTTTGTTCGAAAATTAGCATTAATTAAATACAGTTAATTTTAACAAAGGGGTTAATGTATTATACTGTGTGGCATTAACTAAGCCACAATCAAGTGTTTTGTATTACCAATTTGAAGTCACCCTGTATTTATTGTCACATAAAAGGAAAATACACGGCATTACCACACAGTATAGGCTATATAGGCATACATTATTCTGCGACAACAGGCTCATGTCTCAGCATGCTGCGAGCTGGGTCAGCTGCACAGCACTGATTTTCAGACTGCGCCTAGCTCTCTGTTACATTTTAGCGAGTTGCAAGGGAAACATTACTCTACTGGATATTTTTATTTAATTAAAATTACACTTACATTATTCCACTGAGTTAAAAAGTACTGCTTTTAACTCGTACACCGTTTCTGTCAAGTACATAGGGGTGTAAGGGAGCAAACACCATCTTCTTGCTCTCAGCCAACCTCACCTGCCCGTGGTGCATCCTGCCGACCAGCGAACGAGGCTCTGGCGACCGACATATGGCGGTATAACCATCAAAACGGTGTAGCTAAATGCCACAGACCTGTGACGGGCAGCAGCGTTACCGGTGCGAAGAGCTATAACCCTGCGATCGCCAACCCGCCTGCCCAGCGTGGCGATTAGGGCAAACCCTCCAATGGCAGCACACCATAAACCACGGCCCCCAGTTCCCGGCCACCCTGCTATTCCTGATCACGGCGGCGGTCACGGTAACGGCAGGGTAGGGGGTGCGAAGAATCCCCGGGTTACGGATGGCCGCCAAAAACAATTGACTTTGGCGACGTATAACGGACGGACGTTACGGCTCGACGAACATCTGGCACAACTCGAGGCAGAACCCGGAAAAATAAGGTGGCACATTCTTGGTTTGTGCGAAGTCCGAAGAGAGGGGGAGGACACCGTAACCCTTGAGTCAGGCCACCTTATGTACTTTCGAGAGGGAGATCAGCTATCCCAGGGTGGCGTAGGGTTCCTGGTTAACAAAGCCCTCTCTGACAACGTGATGGAAATTTCGAGTGTGTCGAGCAGGGTTGCATACCTCGTCATAAAGCTCACTGAAAGGTATCGCCTCAAAGTGGTGCAGGTTTACGCACCGACCTCGGCACACCCGGACGAGGTGGTGGAGGAGATGTTTGAAGACATATCAAAGGCTTTACACTGCACCACCAAAGCCCATTACAACGTTGTCATGGGGGACTTTAATGCTAAAGTGGGAGTACAGAATCACAGTGAATCGGTAGTAGGATCCCACGGTTTCGGTTGTAGGAACCATAGGGGGCAAATGCTTGTCAACTTCTTGGAAAAAGAGGGACTTTTCCTAATGAACTCTTTCTTTAAGAAGAAGCCCCAGAGGAGGTGGACATGGCAGAGCCCCAATACTATGACGAAAAATGAGATCGACTTCATCATAGCGGACAAGAGGCACATATTCAGAGACGTCTCTGTGATCAACAGGTTCAATACCGGAAGTGATCACCGACTTGTTCGAGGCTCTCTGAATATCAACTTTAAGCTTGAACGTGTCCGTTTGATGAAGGCCAGGCTTCGACCAACCATGCTTCAAGCCGTGGTGGGATCTGAAAAATTCCAGTCAAACCTGGAGAACCGATTTACTGGCGTGGAAACCACAAATGTCGCCGACATAAATCAGGCCCTCGAAAATGTGGTGGGAGTCCTCAGGGAGGAAGGTATAAAATTTTGCGCGATGCAGCATGGGGGTAGGAAGTCCAAACTTTCGACTGAAGCTCTCGAACTTATGAAGGAACGACGTGAAAGCCCACCTGTCACTCCGTCAGAACGTCGAGCTCTCAACAAGAAGATTGGCAAACTGGTGCGACACGACCTCCGATGCTTCAATACATGCTGTATTGAACGAGCGATTGAGCAAAATCGGGGGTCGAAAGTTTTTGTTCAGTCTCTTGGGAGAAGCCATCTGACGAAGCTGACCACAAACAGCGGAGAAATCGTCGCTTCTAAGCCGCGGGTTCTTTCGGAAGTTGAGGATTTCTACAGCCATTTATACGCATCGTACGCATCTCCACCTGATCCGAAAAATGAGGACTCTAGAGCCCCATTAATCCGTCACTTTACTGAGGACTTGCCAGAGATTAGCCTACACGAAATCGAGATGGCTCTTAAACAGCTTAAAAATGGAAAAGCTCCCGGGGAGGACGGTGTAACAACTGAGCTCCTAAAAGCAGGAGGCACACCTGTATTAAAGGAGCTCCAGAACATCTTCAACACCGTTCTCTTCGATGGAAGAACTCCAGAGGCGTGGAGTAAGAGTATTGTGGTGTTGTTCTTTAAAAAGGGTAACAAAACCCTGCTGAAGAACTACCGACCCATTTCACTCTTAAGCCACGTCTACAAACTGTTTTCAAGAGTCATCACGAACCGCCTTGCACGAAGACTCGACGAATTTCAACCCCCTGAGCAGGCCGGGTTTCGAGGAGGATATGGCACCATAGACCACATTCATACAGTGCGGCAGATTATACAGAAGACTGAAGAGTATAATCAACCCCTGTGCATAGCATTTGTGGACTATGAGAAGGCTTTTGACTCTATCGAAACCTGGTCAGTTCTGGAATCCATGCAACGTTGCCAAGTGGACTGGCGATACATCCAAGTGTTGAGATGTCTATATAACGCCGCAACTATGGCCGTCCAAGTACAGAACCAGTGGACTAGACCCATCAACCTGCATCGAGGTGTGAAACAAGGGGATGTGATTTCCCCTAAATTGTTCACAAATGCATTGGAGGATATGTTCGGGACGCTGATCTGGAAAGGGCGTGGCATCAACATAAACGGCGACTACATCTCACACTTGCGATTTGCAGACGACATCGTTATTATGACCGAAACGTTGCAGGATCTACAACATATGCTGAACGATCTAGCTGATTCTTCTCAACGCATCGGTCTCCGGATGAACTTGGATAAAACCAAGATTATGCTCAATGAACATGTCACACCGGGACCGATTGCAGTGCAAGGCGATACACTCGAAGTTGTTAAAGAATATGTTTACCTTGGGCAAACTCTGCAGTTGGGTAAAAACAACTTCGAGAAAGAGGCCAACAGAAGAATACAGCTGGGTTGGGCAGCGTATGGGAAATTACGTCGAGTTTTCACGTCGTCTATTCCACAGAGTCTAAAGACAAAAGTCTTCAATCAGTGCGTCCTACCTGTTATGACCTACGGAGCCGAAACCTGGACACTCACGGTGGGGCTGGTCCACAAATTTAAAGTCGCTCAGCGAGCTATGGAGAGGGCTATGTTGGGAGTTTCTCTGAAGGATCGGATCCGGAATGAGGTGATCCGACAGAGAACTAAGGTTATCGACGTAGCCCATCGAATTAGCAGTTTGAAGTGGCAGTGGGCCGGCCACGTGTGCCGCAGAACGGATAACCGCTGGAGCTATCGTGTTCTTGAGTGGAGACCGCGGATCGGCAAACGCAGTGTAGGACGCCCTCAGACTAGGTGGAGCGACGACCTTCGTAAGGTGGCTGGCAGAAGCTGGATGAGAGTGGCCGCAGATCGTGCTAGGTGGCGTGCAATGGGAGAGGCCTACGTCCAGCAGTGGACTAACATAGGCTGATGATGATGATGATGACATAAAAACTACCTGTCAAAACGTTGACAAAACTGAAACACGTCAAAGACAACACCGCTCCTACCGTCTAGAATCTTAGCTCAGGGGCCCTAGCCAAGATGCAAACGCTCCTAACGTTTTTCTTTTCTATCGCTCAAAATGTGTGGGATGATATTCTCGTGCGTTTCGATGAACCACGTGGTCGACTGTATATTAAAACGATATCGCCTCTGAGCGTTTCCGCATTGTCAACGCTTTGATAACTTCCATGTCATTTACCTATATTTGTGTGATGACTGTGATGAGCGCGAGAAATTTTGTAGTCTTGGATGTTTTCTATTTTATAAATATGTTGTATGTATGTGAAAGCAATATATAGTGCTATAGTGAGTGGAAGGGTCAGAAGGGGCCGCTCTAGGCGTACTTTTTTGAATCAAATCGGGAAAATACTGCAAAAGAGCCGAATCTTAAGTACCCGAAACCGACGTGCATGCATGACTCGATGTATGAATGTGGAAGAAGCGAAAGAGATTTGCCAGGATCGTAGCAGGAGGAAAGAAGTAGTTTCTGCCTACCCCTCTGGGAAACAGGCGTGATTTAATGTATGTATGTAAATATGTTTATCGTTGTCTATTACCCATAGTACAAGCCTATAGTACCTATAGCTTAGTTTGGGGCTTGACCAATTTATGTGATATTTATTTATTCAAATGTTTTTATTTATTTAGATAAAGCAACGCGTACCGTTGGAGTTGAGAACTCTTCATTAGCCCAACCGATTAATATGTAGGGTCGTCCAAACATTAATTAATTATTTTTTTAGACGCAAGAAAATGTTATTTGGTAGTTTAAATAAGAATAGTTGTTCTTTTTTTCTCTTTGAACAATCTTCATTCTATGTTATCTTAAATTTAAGATGGTGGATAGAAATAATCAGCGTTTTGTGCCGAAACTTAATTAACTAGTTACTTGAGGAAAGCTCCAATCTGTATCGGACGACTTTTTTAGGCTTCCGTAGGCGAACTAGGAACCCTTATAGTTTCGCCATGTCCGTCCGTGCGTCCGTCCGTCCGTCCGTCCGTCCGCAGCCTAGCTCAGAGACCCTTAGTACTAGAAAGCTGTTATTTGGCATGAATATACAAATTAGTCACGCCAAGAAAGTGGTAGGATGAAAATTAGAAAAAAAAAATGTTTGCCTCCCCAACACGTAACGTGGGGATGTACTTTATTTCTCGACTCGTGTGGGGTATTGTTGGATAGGTAAAAAAAATATTATGGGTTTGTGAAAACAATTTTTCCATTAACGAATCCGTTAAGGAAATATAAAGCTTTAAAGCGCCAATTTTTGTTAGACTCAAGTGTCCCCCCCCCTACAGACAAAACTACAAATACTTATACATCATTGGTTCTTGAGATACAGGCGATTAAAAAGTTTATACCTACTAAAATCATCTAAGACGGCACCTTGATGGTTTTTATGTTTGTAGTACTTAACGGCTTCGGAACCCTACACTGAGCATGGTCCGACATGCTCTTGTCGGTTTTTCTCTTTCAACCCAGATCAACGTGGCAGCGGTCTAGCCCCAACTAGGTCAGATTTATCAGTGCCCGGCCACGCTTGTGGCGCGTACGCAAACATACCAATCACACGATTGTCAACAAGTATTGTTCAAAGGTACTGCAACTAAGGGTACTGCTGGTTTGTCTATACTGTGTCGCTACTGAATGAGCATTTATGTGGCCCCATCGATTGCTTTGATTTAGTATGCATAAGGTGGGTAATTGAGATGCACTTGCCATTGCATAACTATTGCATTGCAAATACCACTACAACATATTATGGGAAAGATGACCAAAATATATTTATCAAAATTTAGGTTAGCTAGAGCAGACCTTGGTAGGTTCAGTGCACTTATTTAAATTATTTTATTAGTTTACCTTCCCTACACGTGACCTGGGGATGAACCTTTTCAACGTTATGTCAAACACAAAACCAGAGCGGATGTCAACTTTGCCTCATACATACTTAGGTCTATTTTGCGCTGTCAATCATGACGGAAATATCCGTCAATGGCGTTGAAAAGGAAAGGTTTATGAGATATTAAGCTTTAAAGCGCTATTTTTAACAAAAAATAACATTTTAAAGCAGGGATCGTCACCGGTATTCTAAGTACCGGTTTTATATGAGGTATATCCGGTTATTATTGTATTTCGCTATTTATATCGCTAAAGATCTGATAACAGGTATAATGAATACCGGTATTCAAGTATATTATCGATTGAGAACAATACCTTTGATACTTTACCCCTAAAAACCATAACCAGTAACACCTGTCAGTGTCAATATACTCGTTTATTTGTTTCCGTAAATGTTTTCGGTGTTATTACAAAAAACTCAGACACGCCTGAGACAAGTCTGAAATTACAGTCTAATTGACATCTTACCTACTTATCAGGTGCAATGAATATCGGTATTGCATACAAGTATTTAATACTGTAAATAGTGTATACATAGCGATAAAAACAAAAGCGGAATGAAAATAATACCTCTAATTCGAATATATGTATTGTTTTTTTAGCGGTAACAATTTGTCAATTTAAATACAGGTATTGAATAAAACCGGTTTTACAATCCCTGGATCTAGTGCCCTCCCGCCCCCCTAAAGTCAAAACTACAAATACTAATAATCTGAAAAATATCTTCGCGTATAACGAATTTAAAAGGAAAATTATCACCACTAATGAGACATTTTAGTTCTTGAGATACAGGCGATTAAAATGTTTATACCTACTAAAATCACCTAAGACGGTACCACATGACCATGACTTTTAATAGAAAATTTGTTATTACTTTTTGTTTTTTATTTGTAGTACTTAACGGTTTCGGAACCCCCCACTAACCATGGTCTGACATGCTCTTGCCCGGTATTTTTCCATTTGTTTGAAGCCCTGCCTCGGAACCTAGCTTGAAGATATGGCTGACTGCTTACCGCAACATAATGTTCAATCCAGCGCCATTTTCTTAACAGAATTCGTACGCGGTGTACGCACTTAATAAAACCATCGACAAATCACCAATTTCAAAATGGCGCTTATCGAATCAAATGAACAAACAACTCTTAATGGGACATGTCCCTGAAACGACCCGAAAACAGTGGCGTGTTAGGATTAATGTATTGACCTGGCTTTGTTGAACACGACAAATAAGCATTTACATATCGTGCTAATGTGGGCAACCTATTCGGATGGAACGAGTGAACAAGTGAAAATAATCAAATTGACAGGGAGGTTAGACGAAGTTGGGTATCTAGTAGAGAATTCAAACATTGTTTTAGCTCCACTTATGAACCCTTTTGATAAGTAACGACGCTCATTGTGAAGGTTTTTTCCAGTAGTTTAAATACAGTGTAAGGAAATTAGATTTTATACTAATAAATTAAAAGTGTCTTGGCAAAGTGTAACCACCCTAACTATCCTATGTCGGGGGCCTACCTATCTACTGGGTAAAAGGGGTTTATTGCCTTGTGAATCCTGGTCCACGGCAACAATTGTAACCAACCTACCCATCCTATCCTACGGGGGCCTACCTTTCTATAGATCTACCTACCTACATATTTTACTAGCTAACCTAATGTAACTAACTCCGACAGTTAGCGTACTCGCATAGCTAAAACTACATACCCTGATTTAATTGAATCAACCTAAGATTAATTGAAGATTAAATATGGCTTGTGATCGTCTAACAGATAAAAATGGACCCAATAGTTGTGAACCTACAGTAACCCTAAAATTCTTTAAGTCTTTGTTTTAATTCCTAACATTACCTACCTAATACAATCTGTATTTAACCTATAGAATTAAATTACCTACATATTTAACTACACATACTTTTAAATAATCCTATATAATTCAGAATTTCTAATCACCTCTATAGTTAACCTACTATGAAGAAAAGCAGTTATCGTAGAATAGTTATAATGTATGGAAAGTATAATCTAGGTAAACCAAAGCATAAAAATCTCATGTCCATCAAATTATAAGTGTTATGGCCCCCTTTTAGGGGGAATCGGCTCCACCTACGCCGTCGTGATTGCTATCACGCAGACCTTAGTCTGTTCCAATAGTCATCCTCCAGAGACAGGGCAGACTCCTTGCCATATATAGTTAATTATTTTATTTACTGTATGATGTCAGTTAGTAGTAAGGTACCAAATTGAGAGGGTTCAAAATTTATTATATTTCTATATTCAATATTAATGATTCTAATGATCTTCGAATAAAATTTATTTATGCTGATTGTAAATTTATCATTACAAAAGTGTCTTTAGCTTATATTGCTTAATTCACTGTATGAGCCATGATCTAGACTCTAGTATCTTTATAGTCTATAATGAGATGTTCAATTTTCACCATGTATACATGTTTATCTTTTATAGTAAAACAGAGGTAATACAGAAGTCATTTTGTCTTCTAGCTAGATTGAATCCTCATAATAGCTTTCTGTGCTATGTAAGAAGAGTAAATATACAGCTCAAATATAAAGCCACTTAAGTATATTGATATAATAGTTTTATTTATATTATTGCAATTTATCAAATCTATTCAAAGATCTCATTTTTATACTTCAAACTTATTTCAAACCAAACTAGATTTATTAGGTAAAGTTTTTTTTATCTAGAATGATACTTTAATTTTGTTAGACATGAAACTATTTATGGCTTCAAATTTCAAATAGATAGTTATTTATCAAATACATACTGAATCCTATATTGTCCCTAATTAAACTTGTTTACTGAAAAGTGTTTTATTTGTTACTGAAAATTATTCAATTCATATGACTTCATCTAAGTCAATATGAAGAGAGAATTTAAAATTATAGTTTTATCTCTATCATAAAATATTTTACCTATTAGGTACCTACTTATCCCCTTAAGTGATCCTAAGAACGATTTAAATATGAACTTTATTTAATTACTGATTGCTATCAGTTTTATATTGTACCTAAATTTTAGTGAATAAAAATAAACATTACCTATTTCCCTATTTGAATAAAATCCTAATATTCCCTACTTTCCCTAGTCAAGTGAATCTACCCTAACTCTACTTATAAGGCCTATTCTACAAAGAACTACATCCTAGAGGCTTACCTTATCCTCATAATTAGCTAGTTCCCTAGGTAAACTGTAAAGTTCAGCCGGGTCTGCTGAGAAAGCAACCTAACACCCGTGTGATTGCCACCCCCCTCACACAGACCGAAGTCCAAGACGGTGAGAGTATGACGCCCTATTGTGTGGTTTAGTGTATATAAATATATAGAGTTTTAAGGAACCAATCCTCAAACTTCCCAGAGCTTTCACGGGTGCAATTGCATGCCCAACCTGTGGACCCCGATCCCACTCCAGACTGGCGAATGAGAATGGTGGGCACTTATATAGATGACTATGTTGGTAAAGAGTACACCTAGGGTTGCCCGCACCTCTTTTAGAATCTACAAAGTTCCAAACCAAGCCTATTTGTCACCGTTAGGGTCAGCGTGATTTGTCAGGCAAACTGTTAGCCTGGACACCGCTCTGGCACGAAAATATGCTAATCTAGCTTAACTCAAAGACTTTAATAATTACAAAACTTTCCCCCCATAAACCCCCAAACTGAATGTACTAAATAAACAACGTGCCAGACACAAATGTCAACTAAAAATCTTCTAAACTTGCTGACTACTTCTTTCTTCTAATAATCTGTAACAGAAAAGATTAACAAATCCACACACAAATAATTACATATAATATAATCTTACCAATAATTTACGAAGAAAAGTTTTCTAAACCCCAATTATGTAATTCCCAATACTAAAATATAAACTTTAATTTAATGTCTAACTTTCCCGTATGAAACCCATTTAATCAACCCCAACAAAAATTTAAATATTTATTTTCCGAGTTCGGTACGTAAGTATGACCCCAGAGCAACAACCGTCCGCACGTCACGAGTGTCAAAGAGAAAAGCTTCCAATTATCTAAATCCCACTACTAAAATATAAAATTCTAATTCAATGTCTAATTTCTCGTAATTTTTAATTTCGAACGTAAATACGACCCCAGAGCAACAACCGCCCGCACGTCACGAGTGTCAAAGAGAAAAAGCTTCCATTATCTAAATCCCATAACTAAAATATAAAATTCTAATTAATTCAATGTCTAATTTCTCGTAATTTTTAATTTCGAACGTAAGTACGACCCCAGAGCAACAACCGTCCGCACGTCACGAGTGTCAAAGAGAAAAGCCTTCTAGTCAAAATGGCGACCTGCTTATATAACATCTCAAGTACTTCATCGCCATCTTTGCCTTCATCGGCGTCTTCGGCCTCAACGCCTTCATTTCGACATGCGCAGTAGCGAGTTGATGTTTTAAGATTGAATTTAGCGTACATTAATTTGCCATACTTTTCATAACTTTAATTTGATTATTTACGTTATTCTTTTTAAATGTTTAATTATGTTAGTATTTTATTTAAATTGTTAAATTATAAATTATAATTTGTTTAACTATTTTTTTTATAATGCTTTTCAAATGGAATGAACTCTTTAACTATGTTATCATGTCAAATATATAGTAGGTTATGTTTTCTTTTGTCATTACTTAAACTCTTACATAACATACTTCCTATTCTGTTAATTTTAATGCTGTTCTTTATTGAATAATTAAATCTTTCTGTAATTAACTGGACAGGTGACCTTTTGGCTCGTTACAAAAGGAGGTATAAATAACATGTTACCAAATAACTATGTAAACAAATGTTAATAATAATAATAATAATAATACTGTCCGAGCCGATTTCGGCTACAGCGACTGCAGGACAGGCTCAGTAGCTAGCGCCTCGTTGCTAAAAAAAAAAAAAAAAAAAAACATTTGTTAGAAAGTATAGAAAGAGAGAACCTACTTGTGATCGTCAAACTAGTTTTTTTAAAATTCTAACCTAAAACCTAATATGCGTTGTCATTATGCCAGATTGCAGAAACGCCCTTTTTAATACCTTTCTTATACATTTAGTTGATTAAATGTAAGCTCATTACGTTGTTTTTCCTTCACCGTAAGTTCTTCGGTTAACTAAAAGCACTTGAAAGTTAGGAAAACTCTGTGATTAACCGCGTCTGGAGATCGAACTCGTATGCGCCGGCCGAGCAGCTGAGTCAGTTAATGATGATTTAGTTGTTCCTTAGTAACAATTTTGATACACAGGTTTGAAAAGGAACGAGACTCTAAAATTAAATGGCGGTTAGACCATATTGTAACTATATTGATAATCGGTAGTGCTAGACAAGTTGCATTTGACAATCGTTAGCGATTATGTTTCGATTGATAAATGTATGGAATTGACGTAAGCCACCGAGATAGTAACGTGACACTAAGTCAATTCCATATATTTTTCAATCGAAACATAATCGCTAACGATTGTCGAATGCATCTTGTCTAGCACCATAGCATCCATAATTCATGGTAAAATGCCAACCGTAGCCTCTGCTGATCCAGTAGACCTAATATTGGCTCTGCAAATACGCGTCAATACGAAATATCACACTTAAACAAAAACAGACTAAATAACAACGCCTCCAAATGTAACAAGCGCCTACTGCTTATCACTATAAGGTTTGTTATTTATTGGGATGGTGATGGTAGTTAATACATGTTTAATGGGGTTTACGCGTGATGTATGTTGTGACGTGGTTTGTGGCCACTCGTCTCGAGGGAGGAATAATTTCCAAGAGAAATGTAATAGTCAATATACAGGATGAGCAATCTAAGTGGGTCAGTGTAAGGAATTCAGAAACTATAAAGCAAGGGTAAAAGGTAATCTGTTCTTAGAAAGTAACTGCCACAATACAGTGTTTAAAAAGTATTCTGAAAGGCAACCACTTGGCTGTGATTGATGATGTTTATGGGGGTTGTACACTGTTTTACAGAAAGTAAAGCAATAGTGTTCGCATTGTTGTCTTTCTGTGTGATTGAAGACAACCGGTGAAATGGCATAGAGGCATTCCATCGTAGTCCTTAGGGATGGCAGCGCATTTGAGGTCTTAGTATTATAGTCTTGAGAATTCAAATGTCTATGGGTCTCAGATTTCACTAATCACCAGGTGGCCTGAGTGCTCGTGTGCCTTCCTTTACATAAAAAAATAACTCATTTCATAGAAAGCTAATTTCTGTTGTACTAACCTAATCTAACCTACGTAACTCATGCTTAAGATAATCTGAAAACATTAAGGTTTCAGCAGAAATGTGCTTTCTATGAAATGATTTTTCTGCGAAGTGATACATTCTATGAAATGAGTTTTTTGTAAAACAAGGGGATACCGTTTATGGGCGACGGTAGCCGCTTACCATCCGGTGGTATTTTGCTCATGTATCTTATATGGCTACAGAAAACAAAGAAGGCAGCTAACTGCGATAGTTTGTTTCATTTATGACGAAGAAAAAACACTTAACGCGGAATTTTACAACTTCTTTTGTTGCTTAACATGAAGGGGAAAGATAACGAGAGAGATCTTAAAACTACGAGGTAACGCACATGAATTGGCTCAACCCGTCTTGATCTTGAAAATAAAACAATTTTAGTAAACGAGCTTTTAAAAAATGCATAGTAAGTAGTTTTATATTTATAATTCATAGGAATTAATGGAGAATGGCTTTAGGAAAAACAATAAATCGCTCAAATATAAACGTTAATTCGGTCTAAGGATGCAATACGACGAATGATAATTAAGATTTTAAATATAGACCCTGTCATGCCTTATGGCTTATTTACCTCAAACAACTGCTTCTGAAGAAGAGAGCAGCAGTTTATCTAAAATTTAAGTTTACACTCTAAACTTATGCTCTGCTTTGCTGTTAAGATGGCTAACAATAATCCAAATACCTGACCTTTAGCTGCTGACTGTAGAAATACCTTGTTATCCACTGACAGTTAACGTCAGAAAACACAACAGAAATTTGCTCTTAAATCATAGTACAATGGGCCGTTGAGCCGCTGGTTTGATTGGAAGGCTTCAATTACTGGTCTGATGATTACATTTTCTGAGCGATGTTTTTGGCCAAACGGCTATAGGCACAGTCATCGTCCAATTATCGATTTGACTGGTGTTATTGCCTTGAACAACAGAACTCGATTCTTAATTTGATGAAGTATCACCTAGTACGACACGTTACCCTAGTTAGTAAAGTCTGTGTCAATTGAACTTGCTAAAGTTGTAAACAATTTAGTACAGTGTTCGCATTGTTGTGTTCCGGTGTGGGGATAAAACCGGTGAAATTACTAGCGTAGAAGCATTCCATCTTAGACAAATAATGTAACAGTTCGTAGATGCCACGTTTCGTTTACTCAATATAATATCAAACTAGCCACCTTGCAACCACGTTTCAGCGTACATGTCACGCCAGCCAATTTCGTGTTTGTCCTGCAATATTTCCTCTGAGCATTATTTACGAGGGTTGCTCGCATAATTGAATCTCAATAGGGCAGGAACTAGGTCAACCTCAACTCGTAGGTATTCTCTTGGAAAACCTTTCTAACTTGAGCCTTAACTAGGTGTAAGTGGAGAGCTTGTAAAGGTCTAGGATGTTGGTCATGTTGGACAGCTGCGCCAAGCTTGTAGGTACCTGAGTACGTGGAGTACCTTCGAGCGTAAAGGTCAGGTTACGGTTGTCAGGTGAAAGTAGGGACTAGATGAGTGATGAAGTCTCTTGGATAATAAAATCAGTGTACAGTCAAAAGCAAGAAATAAATAATCATGTTTTGGCTACTATTACAATAATACTTAAGATATGATTCGACGACACGAGAGACAATTGACGGAGACTTTAACGACCCTGCTTCCGAAGCCAGCGATCCTGGGTTCAAATCCCGGTAAGGGCAGATATTTGTGTGATGAGCGCGAATATTTGTTCCTGAGTCTTGGATGTTTTCTATATATATTTAAGTATGTTTATCGTTGTATACTTAGAGCATATTACAAGCCTAGAGCTTAGTTTGGGACTAGTTCAATTTATATTGTCCCCTGATATTTATTTTTATTTATTTATACCACGTATGATTAAGTCTGTAATGCTTCGTGACTTGGATCTCAGTAAACAGAATGCCTGTGTGTCTGCATTTTGGATATAGTAAACTTGATCATATTTTCTTGAGAGTGTTAAACATGAAAACACAATTAAAAGCAAAATCTTCGAAAGTTTTATTTTTCAAAAAATACACCCTTTTTCGCATATTTTTGATTGAATTTTCGATTGTTAACGATGATTTTTTATTCTAGAGTCGTGCAAGTACTTACTATGCCTAATATTATTGCATTGTCATTCAGTTGTATAGCCATATCATAAGATTTATAAGTTGTCAAATCCTGACAAGATCCAGGCAAAAAGAGCAACAGATATACAACTAAATTTGAATATGGCATGCTAACAACGTGCATGTGCATCAGGTAAATAACATCCGTAAAACAAAGGGAATTATCCAAAATAGTTTAGTTTCATAAATTTTATCATAACTTCAAATTTACAGATTCGCAAATATAGTAATTATTTTTTAATTTTGATCCCAATAAACGTATTTATTTGTTTTGATTGTATTGAATTGTATTTTATAAGTTAGATTGTAACTTAGAAACCGTTTTTACAAAGCAAGACAATTATAAGCATCAACAATAAGTTACTGAACAGACAACATTAAATATTGTAACTATTATGAGGATACTAGTGCTCTTTCAATGTTAAAGATAATTGAAAATACCAACTTCAAAGAACATTACGTCGTACTATTCACAAGCTAGGTATATTAACAAAAAGAATCTGAAACAGAATTATTACACGAGACCGCGAAATGAAAAAGAAAATTGGTTCGCTCCTTGAAATACGTTAAAACCTAATTTACTCAAGAAATACAAAAGCTCGAGCAAGAACGCCATTACTATTCGAAAATGTACTGTTGGACTGTGTTTTACCCGGTAAAATCATATTGCCTTTATTAAATTAATAAATATCAGGGGACAATCTCACACAAATTGGCCTAGTCCCAAACTAAGCTCTAGGCTTGAACTATGGGTACTAGACAACGATAAACATACTTATATAGAGAAATACATACTTAAATACAAAGAAAACATCCAAGACTCAGGAACAAATACTCATGCTCATCACACAAATATCTGCCCTTACCGGGATTTGAACCCAGGACCGCTGGCTTCGGAGGCAGGGTCACTCCCAACTAGGCCACCGTGTCGTCATATATAATATGATAAATCATAATTGTCACAGATACGTTATTCTGTGATTAGTAGATGTTTACGATCTCAACGTAATTTTGTATTGTTTGACATGTAATGCAATTTTTATTGCATTATGACATTGATAAATAAATAAACTAAGCAAAACTAATCAAAATTGGAAGAACGGTTTCGCTCGAAAAAACCAGAGGCCCTAGCCGAGATGCGTTCGTTAACTAGTGTTTCTATTCGTTTGATTTTTAAACCAATCGCGTCACTGGTAGATCATTTGATATGAAAAGTCACGTGATCTACCAGTGACTCGATTGGTTCAAAAGTCTGTGATATTGTTAACGTTTTGATAGCTATTATTTACTTGACAGTATGGCGGTTAAAAACAATACGATAACATGTCAAAAGCATTAAAAAAGTATTGGGTATGAAAGTGAAGGGATGGAAGAGACGAGATAGGCCAAGGAAAATGTGGATTGTTTGTGTAAGAGACGATATGAAGAGGAAGGAAGTAAGTGACGAGATTACGAGTGACAGGGAGGTATGGAAGAAATAGACATGCTGCGCCGACCCCAAGTAAATGGGATAAGGGCAAGAAAACGATGAATGATGAACATGACAAAAGCAGTATGGTTTTACCACATAGAATAGAGCCCCTGGACCTATCCGTAGCATAAACTCCTCAAAAAAACTCACCTTTTCGGCTTTATTTTGCGTATACATCTCAATTACGATGATGACGATAAGGGTAAACGTTAGCGTCAACTTACTGTCTTCTAGTACTTAATACGGACTAGAGGGCCATCAGAAACCATACCAGTAAAATTTAGAATGAATCTATTATTTATTCAACGATATCGCAAAATAAGCAAATACATCCATCCTCATCCTTGGTACATCTTAAATAGCCATAGCGTTATGATACCGTTCACACTAAAGCAATATAGCAATAAACAACATGTGTAATTTTGTCACTTCAAAGCATTTTACAAACGATATAGCGTTAAGAAAGCGAGAAGCCGTAGGTCTGTTTGAAAACAATGTAAAAAACGCAATAATTATTTAATAATTTAGCCCATATATATTTTTTTTATGACGATACGTTTAACGTAACAAATAAAAACGACTCGATTCTTCATTGCAAGTCGATCATTGAGGCAACATTTTCATTTTTAAATAATTGGTTGGAGAGGCTATACATTTTAAGTTTTGATCTGCGTTCTTTCTGTTACTTAAATCCAGAATTCTACTGCGGCTACTCGAATATAGTGACTGCTTTTCGGCCACGCTAACACACACTTGCTCCTTTCCAGGCCTCTGTACTAATTTATACCCATGTGTGCATGCGTAACGTGCGTCGCTGTAGAATACCGACTTAATCTATCTCTTTAGACATGTCAGGGACCCTAGCCAAGATGCAAACGCTCGTAACGTTTTTCTTTTCTATCGCCCAAAATGTATGGGATGACAGTCGACCACGTGGTTTATCGAAATGCACGAGAATGTCATCCCATACATTTTGAGCGATAGAATAGAAAAGTTAGGAGCGGTTGCATCTTGGTTAGGGCCCCAGTAGCCGTCATTGCAGTCACCATCCTTCGCCTCATTGCGTTCAAAGACTTTAAGGTGACGTGGGGACTGCATAGCTTTTACAATGTGTCAGGGATGTTTGTATAGGCAAGACTGGTCTGTTATAGCCAATGATCAGCGACCGGTAGCGTTTTATGTCACTTTCACGTCAATCGTATTGACTACTATGGATAAGTAAAATAAAGCCATATATTTTTTTAAACTTACTGAATTTAATGGTTATAGTAAATTCAACAACACAAGTCAAGTTCAAGTAACAAACCTTTTTAGAGTGGTTGGTATTTCTGTAGCTCTGCCTACTCCACTCTGGGAAAGACGGTGTAATGTTATGTATGTGTTTGACATTGTCAATCGAATCCTTTTAACATTGAGATTCATTTATAAACCTTTCTACATCAACAGACGACGTGTCAGGTGCGTAGATGTAAAGCGATATTTAATCGTTATCATTTAAGCTTTTAACAAATTCGTAATTTTTTATATTACCTACCTAAATTGTGCACGAAATTTAAATCGAATCATATCATTGTTATTCTTTCGTCGAAAAACTGCTACCGTTCGCCGATTATTAGTTATAACGCGACACTCCGATGCACTTTCATGATGTGTACAGTGCTAGCTTGTCCCAACAATATCCCGTCAGTAGTGCTGTTTGCACTGGTTTTCATTTGACCGTTCGTAAATGAATTACTGTTGTTGTGAGTTTACCACAAAGGTAATTGATATTATATACCTACTCTTCTATAACATAAATCTGTAGTGAAATTAATTGTATAATGTTAATGGGTCATCAAAAAAATGGTGTTCGTTGTTAAGTCATCACATGAGAACTTCTGAAGTTTTAGGAAAAAAAAACGTAATAGTCCGAAGTACTCGGAGTATTTATTTGGAAAAGTGGCCTAAAAAAACAAGACGGCGTCCATTTTTATTAGATAATAAATTGTATATTTACTAAATTATGTAAATCAAGTACATCCGAAATAAAACTAATTGATTTGAATTAGACAGCATGCATCGAATTCTAAACAATGCTTTAACAAATAGAACTATTTTAAGACAATGAATAAAAATTTATTACGCCGATGTCATAAATCTTGCTACCAAAATAAAACTCAGCTATCGGTAGGCTTTAGAATTTTAGATGTAATATTTATAATAAATATGAGCACCTATTAACAATTTGCTATCAATGTTACTCCCGATTCTATTTGACCAACGTGGCCCTTTAGAATTCGAACGGGAGTTATGAACGGGAATTATTAATTATTATAAACTTATCATTAAACTGCACTTCACATTGAAATTTTTTATCATAGGTTCTTGCGTTGCAAAGCGCGTTCAACAATTTATAAATAATATTTTTGTCATTCGCGTAAAGCAAAGTAAATAGCAGGAAAATGGAAAAAGCGTCATTGATAATAATGTTAAATAAAAGAGGGCCCATATTGTAACCCTAGGGGACACCAAGAGGAACAAGAACAAGATCGTCACAAATACAACAATCACTAACAAAAATACACAGATGATGCGTGACTCGGATTCCCCAGGTTCTTGTAATACATATCAGCTGACACCGGCACCAAACGAACTAACTCATGTGAATCCGAATAAATAAGATGATTGTTTCTATCAAATGTTATTCCTTGCACGGACGGAACCGAAATTATTAGCTTCACCTTTTGAGCTATTTTACTAACCACGTATATACCATCCTCATTGCTTACAAACACTTGTCCAGTATTATCTGTAGCCATACCGAAGAATGAAGGATGATCCTTTAATAGAATATGATTCCAGGTTCCCTTTTTAATGCCGTACAAGCCCGAACCATTCAAAAAGAACATATTACCATCAAAATCGACTACAAATTGTTGCACTGCCGTTTTTTTCAGCTGCTCTACAGATTTGATCGTCCTGTCTTTATATACGTACGCGTTCAGACTTGGAAATTGAATGAAAAATATGTTTTTCCTTATAAATAGCCACCAAACATCCAAATTGCTGATAGCCAGTCTCAACAACTTCTTTTTTTTGATCATGTATTTGTATATTCCATGGCTCCCTCCAAAGAACATCTCGCTGGTACTGTTGTGGTCTGCTATAGCAAACGCGTCCTTAACTCCTTTAAGAAGCCTTACTTTCTTCGTCTCAATATTGACCATTGCTGGTCGGAAATCTCCATTACCGGTGTCAAAACTGAAGTACACTACGTTATCAGTCTTGTCTACTGCTATTTGGTTTGGATTGTGGTCCTTATTTGATAAGATCTCTTTTAAGTAGCATTGCTTGGTCTTATCCATTTTGAAACTGTAGTACTTTACTTTCTTCGCTAATCCAGAAATAATGAAAACATTGATGAAGATTATTATTTTCATTATTTGCGAGGTGTACCGGTGACACCTCCTGCGTATGCGGTATCAACTTTGAGACTGCTTTACTTTCTTACTTACTTTGATTTCCGTGTTTTATTTCACTTGACAATATTTTTCAACAATTCGATTGTTTTAGCTACACTTATATGAAAATGTTGTGAAATCTGACAATTTATTTTGGCGAAACACTAAACTTCCTTCCGTTCAATAATTTATGACTATGCACTTTTTGACGGATCCATATGGGTTTGTTACATTGTTTTGGTTGGTTCATGTAGGAAATCAGTTTTATTACTTCAAACTATTTTATGGATGTAGACTTATGCGTCAAGCGGCTTTTTTGCTAATAGGGGTAGTGCCGCTGAGTTTCTGATTCTTTAATAATTATTCCAAAATCTCCAATCACTTATTACAAAAGTGCCATAGACACAAAATAAATACTGAACGCATGACATCTCAAGTGGGATGATAAACACGATACAGGGTGTGTCGTAAAACTTTACTCTAGCAGCGATTGCTGAACGAGCCGTAAACGTAGCCAGATAATGTTTAACGGACGAATTTAGGGTTGTTGGTAACACATAATACTCACAAGATTTAGCTTGTAAATTTGGTAAATACGTAGGAAAACTAAAAAGTAAAATTTCTCGATTCATATACCCTCTTAAAGTTAAATATTAACTACAGATCTAGGATCAGCCCTGGCTGCATATTACGCGTATGCCTATTCGTGGTTAAAAATATGACATAATAGTTACAATAAGGAAATAGCACAGACGTGAATGATCTATTCATACTCCAAAGCAGTAGGCCGTTCTTCATAGAACACAATGTCCTGACCCTTGCATCAATATATATATTCGAGATATGCAAATTCGTGCGGAAATGTCCCAACTTATACGTTAAACAAATCGACCAACCTAGAAGGTATGAAACAAGGTTCAAAGATAACTTGGCGATACTAAAACCTTCAAAATTAAAATTGCACGGCACAAGCCCCAACGCAATGTCAATAAAAATATATAACCATTTAGGAAATAACATAAAAAATATAGAATCAAATAAAAAAAAACGGCCTTAAAAGATTATTTAGTACGAAAATGCAACTATTCAATAAACGATTTTTTGAAGATAAAGCTGATGTAAACCTCAGTCTCTCTCCTAAATACCTACTATTGCCGTGCCCAACAGGGTTTCATATATTATGACTAACTTGCCTATTTGTATGTAAATAGTTTGTAAGTATCATGTGAATTTTATGCAATAAAACATAAATATGAATTTGAAATATAACATTTACTTGTTGATTTAATAAGATCAAACTTAACAATAACATTTATAATTTCTTATCACATCCATTTCTTTTTTTTTTAAATTTATTTAATAGAATTACTCACAAAATTTTATAGCTTACACAATTCATTTTATATGGCATACAAATAATAGCACTTAAGGTTCTGGCATCTGCCAAGAGACGCTCGCTTCGCTCGCTCGGCTCTCGCTCTGCATGTCCAGATAGACTACCCATCATTGTCTGATTAGAGCGGTCAGAAAAAGACAGGTAGTCTATCTCGCGGGTGACATAACTCGCGCGCCGTCATGTGCTAGCCGTGCTGAAATAGACCCTATTCAACCTAACCTCTTATAAGGCAGGAGTAACCAAAACAGTGTTGGCATGTATCTCGGAAGGGCGTAACCATCTACGACACAGTTTTTTAACTTAAACAGCTGAGAACAAAGTAACTTTGTTGATACTATTTTATTTTCAAAAGAGGATTTCATATCTTAGTGCACCCGTCGGGTACGCCCGAACTTATAAGTAGCTGGACTATTGATATACTAAACTCAAACCACTCTCAGTTTAATACGCAAGTGCGACAAGGTACTAAAATGCACAGCGATTTATGAGTTCAGTACCCAAGGAATGCTCTTTCCAAATTAAGTTCCTAGGTTCAGCTGCGTTCTCAGACAGACAGTCACGGTAGAGATTTATACAGAAGGGGGCTTATTACGGCCGTGTTTATCGCGTGATAAAACATCCGCCACCTTCTGACAAGAACAGTGCGAGATAGACGGATGCTTTATCCACCGCGATAAACGCGACCACAGTATGATGGGATCAGATGCAAGAAAAATATACCTTTTCTGTTTTACAAAACCACAATTAAAAATATAGTAAATAAAAATCAGGGGACAATCTCACACAAATTAACCTAGTCCCAAACTAAGCTCTAGGCTTGTACTATGGGTACTAGACAACGATAAACATACTTAAATGGAGAAATACATACATATAGAAAACAGCCAAGACTGAACAAATATTCGCGCTCATCACTATACAACAAATATCTGCCCTTACCGGTATTTGAACCCAGGACCGTTGGCTTCGAAGGCAGGGTCATTCCCAACTAGGCCAACGTGTCGTCAAGTATTTTGGCCCGTTGTTAAAAAAAACGAGCTAAAAAAACGATTCCATGATTACTCATTGACTGTTGAAATGTATTAGGGTCAGAGTAGGAGTTCAATATTGATAAATCTACTTGATTCCGTTTTATGTGAAGGATGAAGGTAAAGGACCGGTTAATGGTTTAAATAGCTTTCCAATATTGCGTTTGTCTTTTTGAATAGGCAATTTATATTATAAAAGAGAGGACGATTTGATTCATTTAGACATTATAAAATATATTCCATTTGTTCTTCCAAGAATTAGAGTACAAAAGTAAGTAAGTTTGAGTACAATAGAAATAATTGTTTAAAATGAACACAACTCCATACCTAAATATTCGTTCAAGAGGTCGTCACACCTGCAAGAGATAAAATAGGGTTGGTTTTCTAGTTCACGCGAAGAACGCGTGATGGAAATAGTTTGCGCGCGTCTTGATTATAGTGACAAATTCAATTAATTTCTGATTACCATAAAACCTCCACATTTATAAAAAAAAAACATGCTGGCCTGTGCGTTAGTTTGCCGTCTCCATGCCACAAAAAAACTTTCTTTTCTATCGCTCAGGGGTCGATGATGATGAGGGGACCATGTACCAATGAGTTTTTCTAGCTTAAGAACATTTTCCTATGTTTTACGGTGAAGAAAAAACATCGCGAGTAAACCTGCACATTCGAACTGCATAAAGGGGTCGAGGTGTATAAAAAGGGGCCCATCATTCATTCTATATCGCAATGACATCTCATACTGTTAAGTGAATAAGATATGTCATAATGTCAACCATTTCGATATTGAAGTGAAAAGGCCTAACCAAAGCACAATATAGCCTTTGCAACATACATAACGTACTTTGCTGAAGATATATATGGTCCTTCGAGCCGGACCCTTCTCTTCAATCGGCATGCACGGCTGCGGGTGACACATTGTTTCCTCCATAGACCTTTTTATGCGGCCTAAGGGACGGGGTATGTTTCAATTTTCTTGTATTGTTGAAAAAAAGAAATATGTGGAGGTCTCTAAGGGTTTTATGTGGGTTGCTGTGGCCTGAATAAAACGTGCTAGTGTATTGTAGACATGTCGGAAGCTTATTTGTTAACATAGTGTTCTTGTAAAGCTAGGGTTAACGTAAAAAATATTTGATCGTATTAACTACTGTTGGTTAATCTTAAGTGCTACTTTGGTCTAGTTTGTGACGTGTTTCTGTATTGTCAACGTTGCGATAGCTCTAATTTACTTGACAGTAATGGCCGCCGAGTTAAAAACAATACCGTAACACATCAAAGGCAATATGGTTTTAAGACGCCCTGGGCCTCTATTCAGGTGCGTTAAAACGATATCGTGTTTGACACGTTTAAGAATCGTTTATGTCACAGTCGCCATTATTGTAAATGACATAAGAGTTATCAAAACGTTGACAATACGGAAACACGTCAAATTCGATATCGTTATTACCGTGTAGAATCCCAGCCCTGTTTGTTTAAACATACTTGTTATAAATATTCACTATGCCTTATAATAACCGCTAAAATCTCTTCATATGATTTCACTTTGTTAATTTTACTGTGCAGAGTATCAGTTTGTTTAATGATTAATCGCCGACTTTATAAAGTATTATCTTTCCTTATTAATACATTAAAAAAAAACTAAATTATCTTTTCTGGTTCCATTTTCGAGCTTTAACACCTTTTAACATGAATTTTGATACAGACATTTTATTCTGAAAAAATTGTGACTTCCTAAAGAAATAGCGATAAGTGGCTTCTACTGTAGATGTGGAGCAGATGGAGTCACTAGAATAAGCTGGTATTTACCTTGTTTATACAATCTGTCGCCATGTAGTACGATTCCGTACCAACTTGTTCGGCAAGAAAGGACACCGCACCGCACGAAAAACAAAAAACGTACAAAACAAGTACGTGCAAATAAATAAATCACAGGACATTGTCACACAAATTGACCTAGTCCCAAAATAAGCTCTAGGATTGTACTATGGGTACTAGACTAGGATAAACTTACTTATATATAGAAATATATACTTAAATACATAGAAAACATCCAAGACTCAGCAACAAATACTCATCACACAAATATCTGCCCATCCCGGGATTTGAACCCAGGACCTAGCTTCGAAGGCAGGGTCACTACCAACTAGGCTAGCGTGTCGTCAAAGTATTATTGTCAATATTTATTTTAAATCTGTAAGTTAAGTTATGTACAATAAATGTTAAGATATAAAAGTAAAATATTAAATAACAATACTCATATAAAAAACAAACACTATAAAAACCTAACCTACGGGTGCCGCCGGCAGCGGGGCAGGGCTCAAGCTACCTTAGTTATCTGGGTCCTGTAACACAGGGCATCCTAGCTCAGGGTCAAAAACCGCTGTTTCGTGTAATAATGTGTTTTATGAAATAAACATGTTTCATTTTCATTTCACGTAAGCGTAAAGTTACATGGACGTTCTTTTTTTCATATTTTCCGTGCGGTATTCAAATTTGTAATTTCTGAGCATAATTATATTGTTATCGCCATTTAGAACTCGGTTCATATTTTGCGGATCCCTATAACCGTGAAAATTCTGGTTACTCTACGTTTATAAATCAAATTAATTAACCTCTTTTTTAACTGCAGACATTCAACTACGTTTGCCATTATGCGATTAAAAAATACAAAAGAAATGAAATTAAGCAACGCTGCCCACGACGTTTCAAAGAAATATATAAAATTTTCTGTACTCTGCTAAAACTAGTTAATAAACTAAACTCTGACTACATTTGTGTTTAACCGCGACAGAATAAAGAGGAGATATACACTGGTAAACTTCTTGGCCATATTGTGCAAAGTGTGTAAGGGTAATTGCACAAAAAATCCTCCGGGTATCTAAGTATATCCAAAATAGCCCATCTGTGAAATAAGATCAGATATTATTGACTTTATAACTAATTCAAGAGTTTCTCATACATCCTACTCGTACTAATAAAGAGTGATAGTTTGTAATTATGAATGGATGTTTGTTACTCTTTCACGCAAAAACTACTAAACGGAGGTGAAATTTAGAATGAAAACAGCTTATACCTTAGATTAACACTTAGGCTACCTTTCATATTGCTATTCCCTCGGGAACTGATTTATACGCGTACGAAGTCGCGGGTGGAATACTCGAAGTTTGCTAAAGTAAAATTAACTATGTAGATTGGTAAAGTCAGGGAAAAAAATTTTTGCTAATCCTAGCTTGGACCAAAAAGCAAAACAAATTTTGCGAGAGTTGGAACCAATTTTTGAAATTCAAATACGAATATTCGTAAACCAAAAACTGCGGATACATGATATTTTAATATGGACTTCGTTATTTATGCAATGCCATTCCCGTAAGTCAATACGAGCGGATCTGAATGTGTATGTTTCGTGATGAAACAACATTCAACAATTTGGATGTTGGTCACACCGCTGCGTAAGCGCAGGTGTGACCTCCTAAGGCAATAAGCAGTATCTTAAATTCAATAGCTAGAGCAGATTCAATCCTATCCTGTTGTTAATAAGGTTGCATTTGTGTTAGCAGAGTAGAGGTCGCATTCGCACCGAACGTTTGCTCTCGTTTTTTTTTATATAGGTAATGGCATGAGATAAATAAATATTTCATTAACTTTAAAAAAACTTTAAAAGATGAGAGAACTATGTCCTTAGTTTAGTTTGGTTTGTGCATACAAACAACATTTACTTTTTATTTCAAGTTTTGTTGTAACGTGATAGTAAAATACGTTTTAATAGGGGTCGGTGAAAAATCTTTATAACAACGGTGAAAAATTGGCGTCGCTTATTGAAATAATTGCAAAATAGTTTCCGTTTTGACATCAGCGGTCGACGCTCACTGTCATCAGCTTACGTCAATCTTTAGACATCTTGACTACGTCCCCAGATGACTTGAATCTATTTTAGATTTGCAACATCGTTGCGTGATAGTTATTAGATAACTACAGGACGCTCGCGACGTACGCGTAGAAAAAAATTCCCGCTAATCCTCCTATTTTAACCCCTTAGGGTATGAATTTCCAAAAATCCTTTCTTAGCGCACCCCTAGACCTCATAAAGAATCTAACGTGCCAAATTTGGGATCTCTAGACCCAGCGGTCTGGGTGGTGCGTTGATATCTCAGTCAGTCACTCAGTTTCTTCTTTTATCTTTGTTCTGCAGAAGAGGGCTATTCGTGCTGTCTACAAGATGGGCCAGAGAGACTCGCTTAGAGATAAGTTTAAATAAATTAATATATTAACCATGCACAGTCAATACATTTATGAAAACATTATGTATGTTCATAAAAACATCGCTAAATTTAGAAAGAACTGTGACATACATATTGTTAATACCAGAAATAAACATAAACTCGCAGTGCCCTTCACACGGCTCCATAAAATAAAAAACTCTTTTATGGGTAATTGTATTAGATTCTATAACAAGCTCCCAAGTAATGTTACTGAACTATCAGTAAATAAATTTAAGAGTTACGTTAAGCGTAAACTAATTTCTAAAGCATATTATAGTATTAAAGACTATATTAATGATAACAATACTTGGGACTGAATTGCTTGTAATAAAATGTTTAGTCCTTATGACAAAAGGTTGCGAACGTCGAAAAAAAATATACATCCGACAGCGAATCTTACAGGTACAGATTTGAACCTGCAGTCAATTTAGGCTAAGTCGCTACTATGACGTTTCAAAAGAGTTTATTATTTGTAAACCTACTTGAATAAAGATTATTCTGATTCTGATTCTGATTCTATTAAGATTATGGTACGTTAAGAACTCTGAGCGGAATCGAAAGTTGGCAACGTAGGACCACCGATTTGTAGACTCGTTAATTTAGTCTCGATGAGCTGCTGACGCCTGAAATAATAAATATTACCTCAACTGACAAACTGATTTTCATGAAATAGCGTTATTTTACGATAATGTTAATTTTCGCGCTACACCGTTATGAAACTCGGATCCATAGCCATAGCTTTATTCATCATAATTGTATCAATATGTTATGTAACAAAATAATAATGTTACACGTCACCTCTTTTACTGCATCTAATTTCGCTGATTGTACAATACCGCGGTGGCCTCCATTGCCACCCATCTAATATGCATGATAAGTGTCGCCAGCGGTACGATTCTTTGACTTAAAGTCCGTTCACACAGACCGGCTTGGAGAGCATCGGCCCGCGCTTTCTTTTCACACGGACCGGAGCCGGTCGGCTGCGCGAGCGCTGAACGAGCGCGGAAGAACACGTCAAGCAGCCGGTCGGCTCCTATTATTTCACACGAAGCGCGTTCAAGAATTCTTATTGACAAAAGAAGTGCACGTGCAAAAATAAACCTTATTTCATTTCTAACGTGTTTTTTTATGATTAGTAGAAGGCACACGAGCACTCAGGCCACTTGATGGTAAGTGAAATCTGAGACCCATAGACATTTGAATTCTCAAGACTTTAATCCTAAGACCTCAAATACGTTGCCAACTCTGACGACTAAGATGGAATGCCTCTATGCTAGTAATTTAACCGGTTGTCTTATCCCCACACCGGAACACAACAATGCGGACGCTGTTGTTTGGTGATAAAAATCTGCTCTCCGTTATTAAAACGTTATTCTGGTTATAATATAATTTTGATATCATAAAAAATATGAATAAAACAAGCAATATTTTAAACGCAAAAATATACTTTATGATAACTATATTTTTCATAGAAACGTCTCGAAATTACTTCCTTTAAAAAACTTTTTGTTTGTGTCGCGTCCTAAATAAAGGACAGTCGGCAGCAGAAGCGTGCCTCAAAAATTAGATTTTGTGATAAGATATTTTTGATACTAAAACCGTCGCGTTACATTCGCTTCAGTGTGATACACAGCCAAGTTATCGCACTCCCGGCGAACAAGTTAGATTAGTTTGTTTGCTCCAACGTGGAATACGTTATTGTAGCCGGGAATACTTATTCTGCAGTGCACATGCTCGTACTTCATTACATCACGTGACGATTCTTGTCTCCTTTAAAAGGTTTCGAATGAGTATTTTGCCGCTGAGACACGCCACGTCTTTACGCTTTTAAGCAATGACAATGTGTGTAATCTGTATTATGTGTCTATCTGTGGCGTTGTAACTCCGAAATGGATGGACCGATTTGAACGTCGCCGTTTTTCTTTACTTAGGTTTTTAGCTAGATTTCATGAAAACCGGTTGGACTGTTTAAGAGATTCAGCTTTCAAAGAAGTGGTCGCCATCGCTAAACGCCAACTGGTGTCTATATTTTTTTAATTTATTATAAACTAGCGACCTGTTTTTTTTTTCGGTTTATATATGAGCTTCCTGCTACAATCGTACTTAAACCAGAATGTATTGAAACGTATTATACATTAAAACGTTCCGTGAAAAAATATCTAACTGTTGGTGAAAACTGCATCAAAATCCGTTGCTTAGTTTAGAAGGGATTAGTAGATATACAGACAGACAGATGCGTAGCGCGACTTTGTTTCACATACTATGTTTAATGTAATAATAAATAAAAGAAGATAAAGAAGAAAGAGCATTTTTCGGTTTAAACCCGACTGTCTCAAATATAAGGTAGGTTTAACATTAGGCCTTTAAGAAGTAGAAGAAAATGAATGGGACAGAGCTGATATGTAACTACTATAGCGCTGTTCCTTTCAGAGCCGTAAACTTAGCAGGAATTGACACTTCATAATACGGTCTCTGTACACTAAACGGCTTGATTTTAAATTGCAAAGTATAGCTAGATTGACCCTTATGCTTAGAGTTTCACCATAATTAATATTTAAAATGCGAGATAATCTCAGTTTGTTTGGCTTTACAGCTAACCGCTGAACCGTTTTTAGTGAAATTTGGTTTGGATGTACCTTGAACCCAGAGTAAGGGCATAGGGTCTTTATAGGCAGATATTCAAAGATTTAGGGTTCCGTAGCCAAAGGGTGCCAATGAGACCCAACAACAACGACAAATTTTTAATATAGGAATAAAATAAAATTTAAAATTAAGGGGGACGCCGAATGGTATGAAACACATCGCGGGCGAGTCCGACTCGCACTTGGCCGGTTTATTTTAGATCAAAGGGGATGGTGACTATGTATTTGATAGATG
Organism: Acleris holmiana; assembly: GCA_949316455.1. Taxonomy (NCBI): domain Eukaryota; kingdom Metazoa; phylum Arthropoda; class Insecta; order Lepidoptera; family Tortricidae; genus Acleris; species Acleris holmiana. Next base: position 4,414,967 of record OX438777.1, on the reverse strand, counting down.
GTTTAAGTTTCCAATTTGTTTTTAAGGCCATTACTGTCAAGTAAATAAGAGCTATCGAAAAGTTGACAATACGATAACACGTCAAAACCTAGTATGTATTTTTTTTTCATTATTTCTTTCCTTCATTAGAAACTTAGCTACAAATCCTTTCATATAATTATTTCTAGAACGCTTGTTCTAATAACAAAGTCATAAAAAAGCTCTTTATTACTCTGACCGTACCCGAATCAAATTCACAAAACAAAGTAACGCTACACTGGCGTGCAATAAATAACGTCCACGCAAATGTTGATCACTCGACGTGTACCCTCGACACGTAGCTCGGATGTTTTCGACCGCAGTGAGTGCGGAACTTGGGTTACACTTGAGGCCGTTAAAAATGTGTATTTGTTTTTAACTTTTAAGCTGAACAGAATAAACGTGTATGGTAACTGAATTAAAAGGAACGAGTTTTCTATTTAAAGGAATATAGCGTTACGTAAAAAAAAATATTTTTTGTTATTAATTCCCAACCAATAAAGTGGTGCTAGACAAGTTGCATTCGACAATCGTTAGCGATTAGGTTTCGATTGTTAAATGTATGGAATTGACGTAAGCCACCGAGATAGTAATGTGACACTTACGTCAATTCCATATATTTTTCAATCGAAACATAATCGCTAACAATTGTCGAATGCAACTTGTCTAGCCCCACAGAGATGTTATACTAACGAATCATTATGCAGAATTTTCATTTTATCGAAAGGACTTCTCGCCTTAGTCTATTTTAAACTTGCCTACGTAATTAGGTAATGTTCAAGATATCTTGAAAACATCACAATTACAGCAGAAAACAGATTTTGATGATATTTTTTTTTAATGTAAGCATGAAAATTACACAAAGTTATAACTTAACACCCTCACTACGGCAAAATATTTAACTCTAAATTAACCATACTTTTATCGGTCTGATTCGACCTGATACCGGAGCGAACGTGTTAATTTATTTCCATGTGGTTGCCGGGTCAGTATAGTGGCACTATGTCTACCGTGGATGACGTTAGAGGCGACTAAGGAAATAAGGGTTTTAGGCTTTTAACCTGTCACAAATACACTGGTAAACACCTTAACCTGTTTGTGCAAAATGTATTTACAGAATTATCAAGAAGTCTTGTAGAGTTGTTGGTATTTCTGTAACATTGCCTACCCCATTCTGGGAATGAAGGTGTACGTCTGTTGATAAAAAATGTTTCTTCGTTCTAATGGAGTCACGATGAGGTGGCATTTTTTTAAACTCTTTATAAATAAATAAAGATAAACAAAACTTTATTCTCTTCTTCTCTATTTTAAAAGGATTAACGGAATTTCACTCATCATCGGGTTTTTCCTCAGTGTGCATTTCAGAATTGAACATTTCAGAACTGGGATTCTCAAAATCAAAATCAAAATGTTTATTCAGTAATTAGGCCCCCATGGGGCACTTTTACACGTAGGTAATATGAAGTGAATTTACTAGCGCTCCAGATAAGACCATCATTGCGGAGAAGAAGCGCCAAGAAACTCCAGCAGAAGGTAATTTTTTCAACCATAAAGTACAGAAATACTTAAAAGTAAGTTACATTACAAGTACTTAATAAAGTAATAAATAATAATGATTAAAGCTTGAACAAATAAAATCAATACAAATGTAAGGCTAATAACATTAAACTAAAAATAATAAGTCTAGGAGAACACACGTCGAGGCCTCTACGTCAAAAGCCATAACTAGAATAATAAACGAACCAGTCCTTGCAAACGTAAACAGACCGGACCCCACAAACAGCACCCGTTCACGAGTATGACGCGTATCTCAGCCATCACCTCTCTCAACCATGTGTTCGGGAAAGTGGCGACCCGATCAACGACGCCGCCGTAAGCTACACACTAATAACTATATCGTCTTTGACGTGTTTCCGTATTGTCAATGTTTTGATGACTCTTATGTATTTTTTATGATAAGGAGAAGGCACACGAGCACTCAGGCCACCTGATGGTTAGTGGAATCTGAGACCCGTAGACATTTGAATTCTCAAGACTATAATCCTAAGACCGCAAACGCGTTGCTAACCCTGAGGACTAAGATGGAATGCCTCTATCCTAGTTATTTCACCGGTTGTCTTATCCCCACATCAGAACACAACAATGCGAACACTGTTGCTTGGTGGGTGGTTAATAGATGAGAAGGTGGTAGTTCGTTTGCATATGTGCCTTTTCTTCTTATGAGTGCTACGTGTAATTCAATTTCGCTCCCAAAACTCAAACGTCTGTTTATGAAATATCAGCTCGACATAATTGTATCTATTAAAATTAATAGTTATTTGTGGTCCCGTGTTATGATGGCAATAGTGGCATAAATACTCCGTCAGACGAGGACGAGGACATCTCACATTTACCATATCAAATGAAAGAGATGCAACTAAAAATATTTGACCAATAACAACCAAGTCCCATTACTAAAGTTCTGTAATAGTATTCACTACTATGTTAAAAAACATCCACAATCTATGTTTATAAGCTCCTTTTTAGGATTCCACGCCCTTACGGAGCCCATCGGGATCCCATTAATACGCCAACGCTGTCCGTCCGTCCGTCCGTCCGAACTATATAGAGCTGTATCTTCTGAACTATAGTTTTCTTGTTGAATATGATTTATTACAGAGACTGAATTAATAAAGAGGCTCGCCATGTAAGAAACGTTTTTATTAACGTATTTTTTTTATGTTGTACTTATCGTAAAAACGGCATAACATACAAGCGTAAAATCTGGTTTGATTATATAATACAAACTCTAAAAAAAAAGACAAATACTTAAAAGTTGGGAGTTGGGCTCGCGCTTTAGAATAGAATAATACCTACTGTGCGGTGGTACGGAACCCTCAGTCCGCGAGTCTGACTCGCACATGACAGGTTTTACTGACACTTGACTCGGAAAAGAACCAAGCGTTTTTTTTAAATACTATTTAATTTAATTAGACATTAACTTACTTAGTTAGCAAGCACAAAACACTAAAATGAATATTCTTTTAATAAAAGCTAAACTCTGTACATTACCGGTTGGTAACACACTGTAAATCTCACTGAAACCTTCAGTTTGACTCCACTACTTTCATTTCAAGGATTTACAATTTCAAACAAAACTTAAGACGTTGGAAAAAAAAACAGTAAATCCAATCTAATGTCAAACAAATACCAGTTCTATGTAAAGTTCAATAAAATTTCATTTCGAATAGCAAAGTAACGGCATTTACTGTGATATGCAACTCAGCTTAAATACAGAGACGTTTAAACTGATTTTAAAATTTATAAGTCCGGCAATAGGGTTAGTTTTCGTGTGGAGCAAAATGCAGTTCTTTACTTAAAACGAATGTTTAGGTTACCTAATGCAATTTCGCAAAAATAAACTCTGGTTTCAGTTCGCTTTTAGCCACTTTATTAAGTGCTTATGGTAATTTCATATTTCGGAGCATTTTTTTGACTTTCTTTGATTCTGTTGTAAATAAATAATGCTTGCTTGAGACGAATTCTGGCGGTCTGGTGGAAAATAAAAAAAACCGGTAAAGTGCTACATTGATTCCCGCCCGGTGATAAAGATATGACAGACGGAGCACTGGAATCAAGTTCATTGTAAAAATACATAATAATAACACTTAGTCGGCGAAGTCATCGGCGATCAAATAAATAATGTAGAACGAATGAATATTATTAAATAATAAAATATTAGATTAAATTACGATTATTTAAAGTGACGTAGCAACATAATTTACGATAAAAAATAAATAGATTTTACTGAAATGATCATGTTATTCAACATTAATAAATATTATTTTTATCTTTACATTTGAAAATAAAAACAATGAACGAAATGTCAGTTTTTCTTATTTTGTAATGTTTTTCATACCATGAAGTATGTTTTTTTTTCTAGATTGGTTTCCACTTTAAATTACTACATCGTCTCTCAACGTCCACTGTGGCCAACGGGACAATCTTCAAATATTTTAGATGACTAAATCCCGTTTTCAGAATTGTGAACGATATTGTGATTTATTTACCTTTTATAAGACTATGACTAAATGAAAATGGACTTTTGGACATGGATTTTATTGTCTTAAGTGTTGCAGAGATTTCATATAAATAAAAATGTATATCGACATTTTATTTATCGATATCAAATCCCTAGGACATGCCCCGAGTTAGCCGACATATGATAATAAAGCAAACATTTTTTTTCTGTTTTGTTACTTGCTCCTTTAGTGCGTATAAACTGCGTACCTCTACCTCAGTCACACACCAGCGAAACAAGTCTAAGAGCGCGGGAAGACTTGTCTTGTCTTTTACGTGTAGGGGACGTCACAAACTTGGGCATAAGTGACGAATATTCAGCCTTAGTTAACCATACAACCTATAAAGTCGAAAAAATTCCGCGATGAAAAGTATTCTTATTTCTTACGAATTTTATGGCTAATTTTGGTCGCACTATGGATTATATTGTTTCCAACTTTTTAGGGTTCCGTAGTCAAACTAGGAACCCTTATAGTTTCGCCATGTCCTTCCGTCCGTCCGTCCGCAGCCTAGTGCAAAGACTATTAGTACTAGAAAGCTAAAAGATACACTAACAAAAATTTTTTTTTGTTAGTGTATCTCCCCTACACGTAATGTGGGGATGTATTTTTTTTCTCGTCTACCCCATAGTGTGGGGTGTCATTGGATGGGTCTTTCAAAAATATTATGGGTTTATGGAAACATTTTTTTAATTAAGTAATCCGTTTATGAAATATTTAGCTTTAAAGCGGTAATTTTTGTTAGAGTCAAGTGTCCTCCCTCCCTACAGCCAAAACTACAAAATACTAAAAATCTGAAAAAAAAAACTTAAATGAAAGAACATATTATATAACCAATTTAAAAGGAAAACTATCACGACTAAGTAGACATCATTGGTTCTTGAGATACAGGCGATTAAAGTGTTTATACCTACTAAAATTATCTACGACGGCACCAATTGACTTTAAATAGAAAATTAATGATTACTTGATGATTTTTTTATGTTTGTAGTACTTAACGGCTTCGGAACCCTACACTGAGCATGGTCCGACATGCTCTTGCCTAGTTTTTAACTCTACTCGTGTCTTAAGACGGATATCTTACTCAAGACCAGTTTAATTATGAGGCCCTTTAGTAACGTCTTATCCGGATCATAAGTGGATACAAAAGGCGATTGAACGGAATAATCAAGTAATCCTAAGGCAACAATTAGGGTTAAAGTCGAATCCCAGACCCTAAGCTGCCTGTTAACACGGGTCGGTAATTAATACGGAATCTGTCAACCCTAGGGGGTAGCTGTATGAACGGAGGTCGTTTACCCCGCTGAGACAGTACTAACGAGCCTGTAGGGTTGTCACCCCCTACTTGCATACTACTTACTCTAGTTTGGCTAATTAGCGTTGTATATACTTTTTATCAAGTGTTTTAGAAACACTAGTGTCTGTGTTAGAAGTGATGTAGTTTCATTCGTTTTGACGACACGTTAGCCTAGTGGGTAGTGAAACTGCGTACGAAGCTAGCTGTCCCGGGTTCAAATCCCGGTAAGGGCAGATATTTGTGTGATGAGCTGATGAGCGCGAGTATTTGTTCCCGAGTCTTGGATGTTTTCTATGTATTTAATTATGTATTTCTCTATATAAGTATGTTTATCGTTGTCTAGTACCCACAATACAAGCTTAAAGCTTAGTCATCCTCAGATATTTATTTATTTAAAAAAGGTTGTTTGTATGTAAAGTCCTTATCGCACATAAAACCAATTACAAGTAAGTACTTACTTACTTACAAAAAAACGCCTTCAAAAAGGCAAAAAATAACTTCTTTTAAAATTGTACTTACATAAAATTAAAACCTACCTACCTAATAGGTTAGTCCAAATAATGTCGGCTTTTTAGGGTTCCGGAGCCGAATGGCAAAAACGGAACCCTTATAATTTCGTCATGTCCGTCTGTCCGTCTGTATATATCACAGCCATTTTACTCAGAGCCTATTGGCACTATATAAATGAAATTTGGAGGATAGGTGTATTCTATGAACCGCTATACAATGATGTAGTAAAATTGAAAAAAAAAAAATATTTACGGGTGGCTCTCCGTACATGTAACTAGGGGACGTATGTGTGGGGTATTTTTAGATAGGGCTTCCAAAATGATACAGAGGTTTATAAGTGACTTTTTTACGTAAGTGAACAGTTGGCGAGATATACGCTTCTAAAGTCGTAAACATTCTGTCCGGGTGGGTAGCTTTTGAACTGTTAAATAAACATTCTAATAAAAATTACAGTAGTAGAACATACGAAACTTCCAACCAAAATTGTTTTGAACACGATACGCTGTGTAGTTTTTGAGATATAAAAAAAAAAATGAATTTCAACCATGAACGTTCATCCCAGCTACGGAACCCTTCACTGTGCGTGGTCCGACATGCAATTGGCCGGTTTTTTTGTTGAAAATATTGTGGTCGCCGACTTCAGTTGGACTAGCCTATTAGGTAGGTTTTTTGCGTTTTGGAAGGTGGTTTTTTGTTTTTTTATTTTATAATTTTTAGTGTTCATAATACGCTGTTACATAGTCCCACTTCTTAGTTGATATGAAACTTCAAGTTATTTCGCGCCGCAAGAAAAGCCGCGGGAAAGTCATAGTCGTATTTCAACAAGTTCATATTCTTCGTTGTAGTCGCTCAACTATGTTAATCAAGATATCTTATCGCCACCCTTGAAATATGTACCGTTGAGGAGTTCCGGTGGCCATCTGTAGTCTTCATCATCAGTTCCACTTCACCAAGTTATACTTTCTGAATGCAAATGCTAATGTTACTAAAAATACTAAAATCGCTATATGTTTGCCTACAATATTTGAGGAATTCTCTCAATTCCTCACTGATCCCCTCATAAGATTCAGATTTGGTGACAATGGGACCACCTCAAAAGTATACTCTATCAAATTAATAATGAATTTTCAAAATCGGTCCACAGTTGACAGAGTAATCTGTGAACATACATAAAAAATACATACAATGGAATGTACCTCCTCCTTTTTTGAAGTCTGGTAAAGAACGGGGATCTCTTTTTCTACCTAGAGAAAATGACCCTTTTACAACGGTTGGATAAAAAGACAGAGACGTAAGCCAATCTGCGTTGTCTTTGTCATTTCCTTAACCTCAGATCTCCAGTATTCGGTTAAGTTATTTACGATAGTTCAAAACTATTAGGACTGTCTGAACTAGGAGCGTCAAAATTCCTGGTAAACCCAAGCGTTTGCTATAGATTAGTTCGGAAGTTGTACTGTTGGCACAGTAAACATTGTTTACCCACACACGTACCATAGATACATAACAACACGCCTTCATTTCCAGAGCAGGGTAGGCAGAGCTACAGAAATACCAAACAACTCTACAAAGACTTGTTTATAATTCTGTAACCACATTTTGCACAATCAGGCTAAGATAAACCAGTGTATTAGTGACAGGTTGCAAGCCCGTCGCATAACAGTACTACAAGCCTTTATTAGTGCAGGGTCCGTCCGGATCGCTACCTCCATCTTATCCATTAACCACCCGCCAAGCAACAGTGTTCGCATTGTTGTGTTCCGGTCTGGGGATAAGACAACCAGTGAAATTACTAGCATAGAGGCATTCCATCGTAGTCCTTAGGGTTGGCAACGCATTTTAGGACTTAGGAATAGTCTTGAGAATTCAAAATGTCTATGGGACTCGGATTCCACTTGCCATCAGGTGGCCTGATGGCTCGTGTGCCTTCTCCTTAACATAAAAAAAGACATTTCATGGAAAATTAAGAAATGAAGTAAAATGTTAACTAATCACTACTATAGTACTATGTTGTTAAATGTTGATGTCATATAATGATACATAGGTACTATTTAACTTAAGTAATTCATGGGCAACCTTTTTACGTATTTTAAACTACAAAAACATCAATTTTATTTTTTTATTACTGTCTTCTTTCTTACAGAAACTTCTTAATGGGTCATATACAGATTTAGGTTACCGTCTTTACTGAGAACACACAAAGTTAACGTTTTTAAGGCCTAATTTTCTAGCTAAGCCCATTCCCGCAAAAACGCCGTCAGGACTGCTTTAGACCTATCATATAAAAACATAACTTATATGCACACAAGCTATTTAACTATTGACCACAGGAGAGACAACTTTTATGTTTAAGAGTGTGTATGACCCTAATATGCTATTCAATCGATTTCCATTCAAAGTACCTAAACCGAAACCAAGAGTGCCTTGAAACAAAGGCCTGTTTAGGTAAATTGTATGACATTATGTGGCATGTTCCTATCATACGTTATCTCATAGTCATAACTGTCATAAAAAGTACAATTTATCCTTAAATTAGTATCTTTCCATTTTATTCGTGCCACAAAAACTTCTGTCAGATTATGACATTATCGACTCAGTGGTAACATTTAAAAGCACTAAAATCGTAACAATCAACGTGGTCACGTTTTTAGTCATGTTTTAAATATGTTTACTGTGGGTCATATCACAGACAATCTAGGTGTTGGCGCCCGCTTTAGTTGCAAACTGTCAGATTCTAGTTCGAGCAGCTAGGTGTTGCTCGATTTGACATCCTCTCTGAATGTGATTCTAAGTACCAATTTCACCATGCATTGTTAAATTTACAATACAATACAAATACTCTTTATTGAACACCAAAAATAAAAAATAAAAACAGAACATGGAACAGTACATTTAAATCATAGGTATACAACAGGCGGTCTTACCGCTAAATAGCGATCTCTTCCAGACAACCTTGTAAGAGAAATAACTGAGGACACAAATTCATGGCAGGGGGTGTAAACTAATTCGTTTAGAACTCAAACTAAATAACTACAAGAAACAATTAAATTATTTTTATATTTTAATCAATGTTAATCGACTGTTACATACACTTTGACAACTGTTAACGCTATCGTATGTTAAGTGGTTTGGTGAAATTGGTACTAAGCGTATCGTGATTTTTTCTGTTGGCATTTTTTCCCATGGTAATTTTTTTTCGTCGCAAATTTTCCAATTGTAATAATTTCATAGTATACGTAGGTAGGTTAGGTTAGGTTAGTTGCTATATCAGGCCCGGAGGGCCAAAATAACTCAGAAATAGGAGCTCCACTCGGCGGAGCTCCGTCGAATAATGCGACTAATAAAATAATCTATTGGTTAAAATAAACGCGAACATTAAAAAACGCTATATAAAAAATTGCTACATGTAGAAAAGCGAATAGAAAATTGACGATTAAAGAATGTGAAAATTCGCTATAATGAAAAAATGCTTTTGTGAAAATCATCTAACAATGGATTTGTTCGCTTATTTACAATTTGAACAAACATCTGTATCAAATGGGTTTGAAGCAAGACGCATCCGCATGCGCATTCTGTCAGCAGACAGAGAAGAAGCCGATGCACGTCGTCTGCTCATGCGGACTACTAATGCGCAACAGAAGTATCTATCTAGGGCGACACATCATAGACCCACAAGAGTTACAACTCCTCACTGCCCAAAGCATCTGAAAATTCCTGGACGCAACGGGCTTTTGCAGTGAACTCTAAACAAAGGGCTGCCACAATAGATCAGCAATGGTCGAAGGTCACAAACCCCCAATAATAGGCTTATTTAACCAACGACAAAAAAAGCGGTGTTAGAAGTATTACGTGTGTATCTGTGTTTGTGTGTCTGTCTGTGGCATCGTATCTCCCAAACGGATGGATCGATTTGGACGCAGTAAAGTTTAAAGAAAGCTAATTTGTCAGAGCTGGTTTTTAGTTAGCTTTTATGAGAATCGGTTAACCGAACTCTCAAAGTAGGGGTTGGTTTAAATAGGGAATTTCATCTACACTCAGGATTAATGAAAACGGGTCACTTCTTATGGAAATTCTGTACTAAGTGACCCGTTTTTATTGCTCTTGACTACATCAGTCATTGCATTATCCACGCTAATTGTGGCTTGTCTCTCTGTCTGCTACGTTTTCACGACTTAACCGCTAAAATTTGGTATGGAGAAAGCTAAAACCCCGAAGAAGGGCAAAGGGTATTTTTAACCCGCGATTAACGACTTCTACACGGACGGAGCTGCGGGGAACAGCGGACGGCCTCTTAAAATTGGACCTTGTACCTATTTTAGTAACATTGTAATTGCAACCTTGTCGACTTAACAAAAGGGTGCCTTTTCAACCGACTTCAAAAAAAGGAGGTTCACAATTCCTCGGGTTTTTTTAAATGTGTGTTCCCCGATTACTTAAAGACCGCTCAACCGATTTGTTTCTTTTTTGTTTGAATAAGTATATTTTATAGTGGGTCCAATTTTCAGCAGGATCTGATGATGGAATGTTGGGGAAATCGAGGGAAACCCTCTAATATTATAGGAACACACATAGTGGTTTTAGTATTATCAGTGTCAAGTCCAGCATTTGCATTCAAAAAGCATCATTTGGTGAAGTAGAACTAATGATGAAAACCACTGATGATCACCGGAACTCCTCAACGGTACCTATTTCAAGAGTGGCGATAAGATATCTCGATTAAAATAATTGCGCGACTATGACAAAGCATATTCAAATGGTTTAAATGTATACCTATGACTTCCCCACGGCGCTCGTGAGGTGCGGGACGACAGCAAGAAATAACTTTTTTTAAAATGGTAGGTATGAACTCAGTCCAACTGAAGTCGGCGTCCCACAATATTTTTAATCAAAAGCCGACTTCACTTGGACTGAGTTCATACCTACCATTTAAAAAAAAGTAATTTCTTATTTTTGAAGACTGTAGTTTTTTTTACATTTATTTTTATATTTGGTAATAGGTAAGTCCTCACGCGAGAATCTGAGGAGGTTAAATAAAATCTTTACTAGATTTCTTAAAGGAATGTATACCATCATTCTGTAGACATCCAGTGTTGAATAATGCAACATCTGCATAACTAGGGTGACAGTGCGATGCTTCTACGAAGGACAATGAGCGGAATTTCCAATAAGACAGTCTGAGGCGGTAAATGAAATCTCGGCTTTGTCCTGCATCTGGGCCGCGGTATCGGGCCATTGTCACACTACTTGGATCCGGATAGTACCATTGTTTTTCAGAAAATGGTTTGTCTGGTGTTTGGATTTGAATGAAAATTGTGCTAAATAAACACAATCGGTAAAGATGAACAGTGTTCTCAACAAACAATCGCTATTGTTGGTAAGCATTTACTTAAAAATGTTTGGCCAAGCAAACAAAAGCGCTATCTCTCGGATTTCTTACAATCTACGTCGCACTAAATAGCACTGTCTCATCGAGTTTAAAACCACACTATTCGAAATTTTGAATTTTAAACAATTGACAACCTCGCGAATTTGTGGACGGCGTGAGACTTTAATAATAATATCATAGTGTCACAGCTATGGCTTTTACATCATTAAATTGACCAGATTTATGATTCCAGAGGGAAGTCCTTACGAAGTTATGGAAGTCTATGATTGGTATTCAGTTTTTTACAAGTAATCTGACGTGGGTGTTTCTTGATGTTGTAATATAAAAGTAAGGTATTGTTGTACGTTAAAATCGTGTTTATTTCACCGAAACAATGTTATTCACATACTTTTTCAGCAAATTCAAAAAAGTTGGTTTTAGCACACAGCAATCCTCCATTGTCTTCTTACCATTATTTTCATGCATTTGTTGCTCCTACATTTTTGCCTGTAGATGTCGTTTATCGCTTTCCCTATATGTAATATACATTTTTCCGAGATAAAGTACTTTGCGCCAATTTACGACAAGGACTAACCAAAAACAAACAAACAATCATTCATACAAAATCCAACCGCTCCAAATTTGGGATTGTTGGAATACGTGTTTTATTTTACCATCGCCTACACCGTTAAATGTCCATTGGTAGACCTTATGCCTTTTGTAATAAGGTCCACAAATGTACAGTTAAGAGTGTTGCTGTTTGTACTTGGTAGGCATAATATAGGTCATTTTCTATGTGTCTTACAGCACAAGTTAAGAAAAAAAAACATAAAAATCAACAAGTGATAACTAATTTTTAATATTCTATTAAAAGTCAATTGGTGCCGTCTTAGATGATTTTAGTAGGTATAAACACTTTAATCGCCTGTATCTCAAGAACAAATGATGTCTACTTAGTCGTGATAGTTTTCCTTTAAAATTCGTTATAAGCTCTTTCATGTAAGATTTTTTTTTGATTTTTAGTATTTGTAGTTATGGCTATATTGCACTTGAGTCTAACAAAAATATGTACTTTAAAGCCTTATATTTCATAAAAAGATTACTTAATCGAAAAACAGTTTTGATAAACCCGTTATAGTTTTGAAAGACCTATCTAACGACACCCCATACTATAGGGTAGACGAGATACATCGCTACGTTACGTGTAAGGGAAGTAACCTCAAAATTTTTTTTTTTTACATTGTGTTGTGCCACTTTGTTGGCGTGACTAATATAGATATTCATGACAAATTACAGCTCTATAGTACTAAGAGTCTCTGCGCTAGGCTGCGGATGGACGGACGACATGGCGAAATAAGGGTTCCTAGTTTGACTACGGAACCCTAAAAAACCGAAAATCGTTAATTTGTTCAAAAGGATTAGAAATGTTTTATTGCGATAGTAAACTTATTTGCAGTTGGTAAACTAATCGCGGCCTATTTTTTCAAGTTATATTTTTAATAAGAGCGCTAGTAAATTGTACCCTTACATCTATTTTACACAAAAATATCTGCTTGACCGTAACTAAATAAAAGGCTACCCATCCATCGTACTACACTGCCAGCAACATCAAAAATGTCTTATACGCATGAGGACGCATGGTCTTTTACGACTCTTTTGTTTGGAAGGCGGTATAGGGCAGCTTGGCATAAATCTTCCGACCGATATTGCGGATGCAAGGAGTCTAATGTATTGCTTCTACTCAACCTTAGATTGAAAGCAGTTTATTAGGGTATGGGTGACATTTTTGACCTTAACAACACGAATTTGTAGGGTAAAAACCATAACCCCTAGCGTAAAAAAGGGGTGTTATAAGTTAAACGCCTGCCTGTGTCTGTGGCGTAGTACGAGTACTTCCCAAACGCTTGGAAGTACTCGTTTTACGCCAGAAAAGTACACTGATCTCCATCCAACCGCATGCAATCTATTAATGAGACCCATCCGCTGACTGTTACTTTTACCGTCTGTACGAGGATATAAAACTATCCCTAGATGGTTTAATATTATAACCTTCGTTTCGTCAAAAAGTTGCGAGTGCAGTGGCAGTGCTTTGAATTGATATAAGTAATTTGGTTCTGGGTAGCCAAAGTTTAGGATTTTCATACTTATGCCGGCAATGGCATCACATTCAGCGGCGATTTTTAGTGGTGGTAGGACCCTGTGCAGAGTCCGTCCGGATCGCTACCACCATCTTATCCATTAACCACCCGCCAAGCAACAGTGTTCGCATTGTTGTGTTCCGGTGTGGGGATAAGACAACCGGTGAAATTACTAGCATTCCATCTTACCTATTAAAATGTCGGCATTTTTATACTTAGTCAATAAACCCTTCTCTCCAATTTTCTTTCTAGTCATTTGTATACCTATTCGTTTTTATTTATAGACCTTAGTCGCCAAAAGGCACTTTTTGAGCGGATTATTCAGAGAGGAGCACGAACACTTTTGTATGGACAAGACGCCGCCCGCACATCCTCATAATTTAATTTTAAATGCCAAAGATAATACTTTCTTGTGCCCACGAGAACAGTTCACAAAACACACACGAACAAGCGCAAGCGCATTGTGATTTAGCTGGCTTAGTACGGTACGGAGTCAAAGACCTCGATGCTTATGCGATATTCCATCTTAGTCCTCAGGGTTGGCAACGCATTTGAGATCTAAGGATTATAGTCTTGAGAATTCAAATGTCTATGGGTCTCAGATTCCACTTCCCATCAGGTGGCCTGAGTGCTCGGGTGCCTTCTCCTTAACATAAAAAATAAAAAAAATAAAACATTCACACAGTATATTATGTTTCATAGTCTCCACATCTTCGCCGCACATCCTTCAATCTGTGTTTATACTTCCGTTAGTTGTGCGAACTAGAATATTTTCTTCGGGAGCCTTTCGTTTCGTCCATTTTTTTTACCAAACTGATTCATTTCCCAAACATATCATGTGACTAAACTGTTTATTTCAGAAACTGTAAATATTTCAGGACTTTTATAAAACTAAACTAACCAAACCTTGTCCTACACGATTGGACTAAGAGCTAAAACAAGAAGAGGAGTAATTTCCCCACCAATAATATAAGATAAGAAAACTGAAGTTTAACTATTGTACAATTCACAACCTCTCTAGTAAATGTGATTCGATAAATAAGATTATTAGAGTCTCGGAAATTAAGCGTTTTAGCAGCTGGATCAAGCTCCTTTCATCTTGCATTGTTCAACAGTCTTTTGGTTTACTTCTGATAAGTTTTTTGTACGTTTTGCACGCTCCGAAAAATACTCAGCTGTTTTTCCACAATATCATTTATATGCTCTGGATGCAGCACACCAACTGTATGTTTTACCTTGATTTTGTTTACACTCACCACTACATTTGAGTCCCTCTATAGTGTACAATGAAGTAAAAAGGGGATCCTATCATTTCGTAACCAATGTTTCACAAATTATTCATTTCACAAACATATCATTTGACAACCTGCTTTTTTCCCGAAACTGTGAATAATTCTGAATTTATTTCTGAACCATTGTGTAGAATCCTATAGGTTAAGTAAGGTTAATGTTATAAAAACCCTAAAATATTTGTAATAACAGAAAAGAAAGTTGGTTGGCAAATTAATAAGTCTCGAAACGATACATTTGTCAAAGATTTGTCGGCATAAAGGCAGAACCAGTGAAAAGATGTAGAGGACGATCTCCTACTCGGTGGGCAGAATCGCTGATCACCACAATTCATCCGTGGTCGAGCGCACTCGCAATGCTTTATTTAACCCTAAAGAAATGGAGAGAAGTCGTGTAGGAAGAGTTCTCGAAAATTCAAATCGGAATCCATGACCAGCCGAGTACATGATCCCAACAGCCGTGACCACTCTGAACAGAGTGTACGACTAAGAAGAAAATAGTGCACTTGGTTTTGTATAAATATTTTCTGCTATACATGATCTAGGAATATCAGAGACATTTTGACATCCACTGGTTACACAATTAACATGCACGCATACATACGTACTTGTAATTAAAAAAGCAAAACCGACCGACCGACCAAAAAGAGCCGAATCTTAAGTACCCAAAATCGACGTGCATGCATGACTCGATGTATGAATGTGGAAGAAGCGAAAGAGATTTGTCAGGATCGTAGCAGGTGCAAGTAGTCTCTGTCTACCTCTCTGGAAAGAAATGACTTATAATAAACCATTAATTAATTATTATTAATTATTAATTATATTTTTAACCAAAAGCCTAATTCAGTTGGATTGACCAACCAAGCAAGAAATAACTTCTTTTGAAACGATAGGTAATAACTTATAATTTTAAAAGTAGTTATTTCTTGGTTCCTGAAGACAGTTTTAAGTTTTTATAAATAAGTTTGTATTTATTTTTGGTTAGTATAATAAAAATACATACATAAAGTTACGCCTTCTTTCCCGGAGTGGGGTAGGCAGAGCTACAGAATTACCAACAACTCTAAGAAAATGTTGATAATTCTGTCCACATTTTGCACAATCAGGCTAAGATTATCAGTGGACAGGTTGCAAGCCCACCGCCATTATAATAAACATTCTTAATATAATATATTATATTCTTATAATAAATGCGATAGTAACTCTGTGCCTAGATCCTAAACCGTAAAACCTTATTGGTTTTGGCATGTTTTCGTAGAACCAACGTTTTGATAGTCCTTATTTAGGTACAGTCAAGGGCATCACTACACACATACCGCCATCGCGTCAAATATTATGTGTACATGGACCTTAATGCCAGTGGCATAAAGGTGTATAAATATTTTTGACCTCTTGGGAACATAATAATTATTATATATATTTATGCCCTTGCCTGTACATGACATGAAAATGCCCTTTTTCATTGTGCGTTACAAAGTGAAACCGCTGAACCGATATTAATGAAATTTGTTAGTGAAACACCTTAAACCCCGGGAAAGGACAAAGGAACCTTTTTATCCCGATTTATTTAACAGTTTCCACGGGAATAGCAATGAACCACTTCTTCGCGGAATTGTTAAAAGGAAGTTCTTAATATAATGAGCATTACTGTTTTGTATCCCGTGTGGTTGCCGGGTACTCCAAGTCTTCCCGTGGATGTAGTAGGAGGCGACTAAGGGAATAAACTGGGCGAATGGGCGATGGGCTAGCAACCCGTCACTAAATACACTGGCAAACATCTTGGCCTGATTATGCAAAATGTGGTTACAGAATTATCAACAAGTCTTTTTGGTGTTTTTGGTATTTCTGTAGCTCTGCCTACCCACTCTGGGAATGAAGGCGTGCTGTTGTTTAAGTATGCATTACTGTTTAACGTCTTTCATCGGACCCTCGTATATGCGATAACCGTTCCCTTATTGGAGTAGATTGAGGTAAATCTTCCAGGAATTTCCCAATAACCCGCCACGGTACATTAAGCGTGTTCAAGCGAATAAGGTGTTCAATATTCCTATCTTTACTTTAGTAATAGGTATATTATAATAATAAATGTGCGTTTACTTGTTTGTTCGTATAAGAACTTACGGTCTAAGTATCGACGTGAATTTGATACGAATATAGTTTGTTTTTCTGGTGGTAAGTATTTACCGACAAGAATATAACGACTAAGCTACAGTATGCGAAGTGGTTAGGCAGAGTAGTCAGCCTTATAAGTAACTGCATATTTTAGTACCTTGTCACTTTAACGCCTATGACAGAATAGTGCAGTAGTTTAAATAATAATGATATTAAAATGACAAAGCACGAGCATCTCATATAACCTCTCTTCGCGCCCACAAGTTAATCCATACCTAACATATACGAGTATAATATTATATTATAAATATAACCTCCCTTGCACGTAACGTGGGGATGTATTTTTTTTCTCGTCTACACCTTAGTGTGGGGTGTCGATGGATATGTCTTTCTTACGGGTTTGTGAAAACAGTTTTTCGATTAAGTAATCCGTTTATGGAATATTAAGCTTTAAAGCGCTAATTTTTGTTAGACTCAAGTGTCCCCCCCCCCCTCTACAGCTAAAACTACAAATACTAAAAATCAGAAAAAAACTTAAATGAAAGAGCATAAAACTTATAATTTTAAAGAAAAACTATCAAGACTAACCCTGGGTTCCTATATTCAAAAGGTCTCGTTAAAATGTGACGTCTCGTTAAAAATTTACATATGCTACATACAAATTGTGTCAAAATTTAACGAGACGTCACCTTTTAACGAGACGTTTTGAATATAGGAACCCGGGGTCAGTAGACATCATTGGTTCTTGAGATACAGTTGATTAAAGTGTTTATACCTACTATAAACATCTAAGACGGCAAAAAATGATTTTAAATAGAAAATGAATAATTAGGTACTTGTTGATTTTTATGTTTGTAGTACTTAACGGCTTCGGAACCCTATACTGAGCATGGTCCGACATGTTCTTGCCCGGTTTTTTAACCTGGGGTGATTCTCTCAATACAGCGCTGCTTCGATCTTAATGGTGAAGTTTTATCTGGCAAGTTTAAGAAGCTCCGTCGGAGCGTACAAAACACATTTTAGCGGGTACCTTCTCAATTAGGCAGCAGGCAGCTCAGTCGAGTTCAGTGTCATATAAAGCTGCCCAATTGAGAAGGCACGCGCTAAAATTTGTATTGTACGCTCCGACGGGACTTCTTAAAACTATTAACTTTAAAACTATTTAAGACCACAAAGTATCAAAATCAGTAACTTTATAAAATCGATCCTTCCCATTATTATAGCAAGAGTAAAACTACATTTTGAAAGTAATGGAAACTAAAGTACAAGAACACAATGCCTGAATGAAATGAGAAATCCGTTTTAAGCACCGGCATCGGATTTTATAATAATGGGAATAGCGAGGAACTTGGCGGCAATAGTCGAGGTCGGAGTACTTGGTCTTTTGTTTTTATATTAAAAGTTAAATGGAAGATTTTATAATACACCACGCCTGGAAGAAAAGTTTTACCACTTATTATGTATTTAAAGAATAAGTACTTTAAATTTAAATTGTAACACTAATGAATTAATGATTTAAAACCGGGCAAGAGTATGTCGGACATTCGCATCTTATCTTATCTGACTTCTTTTACTATACTTACGTACTACTTACTTCTAGAGGAAAGATTTGTATGTATGTAACGAATAAACTCAAAAACTACCGGCCCGATTTCAATAATTCTTTCTCCATTTGGATTCTACATTATTCTAGATTAACATAGGCTATGTTTTATTTTTCTACGCAGACGGAGTCGCGGGAAATGGCTAGTATATTATAAATGCTAAAGTTTTTGTATGTGTTAGTTTGTTATTCTTTCACGATGCAACGGATATACGGATTTGGATAAAATTTGGAATGGAGATATCTTGTACTCTGGATTAACATATGGGCTACTTTGTATCCCGGAAGACGTACGTAGATGAAGTCGCGAGCAGAAGCTAGTAATATTAAGCTGGGTACGAATCTGAGAGGCTCAGACTGAGGCATGCTCGCCCTGCGCGGCGAGCTGCTCACGAGCCAAATTGTTGCACATAAACATGCGCAGGTAGGCAGTGTGCTTGACGCGAGCTGACATTTCAAAATGGCGTTGGAAACGATGACAGCCACGGCTGCGTTTATTTTACTTAATTTATAATTCACCGAATTATTAACAAAAAGAAGAAGAAATCGCCTCGGTGGTGGAACGGCTCAGCATTTTATCAAATTTGTACGCGCCTCGTCCAACAGACAAGTTAGAACTTGTCATTCTACCCGCGGCACTCTCGGATACACGTCCAAATTACGCGAGGCACCCACACCGAGGCGCCTTTGAGTACGGTCAAATGACCGACTAACGACGTCTCGCCGCGCGCCGCTCGCCTGCTGCTCGCTCACAGCGCACCAAGTTACTCAATCACACCAAGACGGCTGAACGGGTCCGGATGAATGGCACAGAGGTTAGTCTCGAATGGCACATAGGATACGTTATATCCCGAAAAATTGGGCAGTTCTCGAGGTAAATTCGATAAACACCTTCTACGCGGACGCAAAAGCTGGGCTTATAATATTACACAGTAGTGTCTTCTTCAACAGCGTATGTGATTAAACCAAGCCTTAATAGGTTATTATTAATTCAGAGCCAACATACATCTTGAAAACGCCTAATAAATAAGACCCTTAAAAGGGTCAAATTAACCTGGCCTTTTCGCTCTTTAGTGTTGAACGGTAATATGCGACAAGGATATAGCATAGAGTTAGGGTCTTTTGGTCTTGATAATACACACACGATGCTGGGGAGAATACAGAGTCTTATTGCGACGTACTTTTAGAACATTATACGCAGTTTAGTTATCTTTCTAAATTATAAACATTATTTTTACACTTATCACGTAATCCAACTGGAACTAACTAAACACGTTTTATTGATGAACATCGTTAACAGACAGAGAGAGAGAAGAATACGAGTATATAAATATATTTATTGTATGCTAGACTTATAAAACATATACACAAACAAAGTTACGACGACATTGGAGTACAAATTTACTTAATTGGCATTAAGTATGTATCTAAACATGTTGTCACGTTTAACAGTCTAAAATTGACATAGTCCCAAACTAAGCTCTAGGCTTTACCATGGGTACTAGACAACGATAAACTTACTTAAATAGAGGAATATGAACTAAAATACATAGAAAACATCCAAGACTCAGGAATAAATACTCGTGCTCATCAGACAAATATCTGCCCTTACCGGGATTTGAACCCAGGAACAAAAATGACCAAGTTTAATATATCCAAATAACAGACACATGGCGTTATGCTCATTGAGATCCAGAGGCCCTAGCTAAGATGTGCTTGTTTTGCCAAGACGTGACTTTTCGTATGACGTGATCTACCTGTGACGCGATGGGTTTAAAAACAAAACGAATAGAAAAGCTAGTTAGCGAACGCATCTTGGCTAGCGCCTCTGATCGCGGAACACTACAGACTTTGTTATTAATATGGCCTCTTACTAAACACTGAAACGGAACATCAAACATTAAATACCTAAATTTCAAAAATCGTCTACAATTGACAAAAAGAAACATCGACATACAGTCGAATTCAGAACCTCCTCTTTTTTTGAAGTCAGTTAAAAAACCTATCGTAATGTTGACAATTCAGTAATATGTCAAAGGTGTACTTTTGCTTTACTCAGTAAAATGTCCTTTTAGCTCCTTTGCCTCCTCCATGCCATAAAAAAACAAAGGTCAAAAGACACCCTGTCTTGTGACCTAATTTCCTCTTGCATCGGTCCTTCGGATAAAAAGCTTCCTCTTTTACGAGGAAGAAACAAAGTAGTATTACGAGATCCACAGGTCACTGCACCATCTGCTATATACTGTCCCCTGCGCTATAAACTACCATACAGCACAGAGCACGCATTTATAGAAGAAACACTGGGAAATACTTATCAACTGGCCATTTTTAGACCTCGGAAAATGTTTTTGGTGGGATTTTACTTCTTTTTGTTCTTATGACAATTAGTTTTTTGTGCTTATAAGATTTTTGGCTAGTCTAGTGATCTAACCTAACCTAACCTATGTTTAACCCACGCTTAAGTCTTATGTTTAAGTAGAAATTAGCTGTCGATGAAATAAAATTTGATGAAATTTGTGAATATTGATGATTTATAGAGCAATACATTACCGACATAGCCCGAAGAATAGCTAAACTTAAGTGGCAGTGGGCGGGGCACATTGCTCGCAGGACTGATGACCGATGGGGTCAGAAGGTTCTTGAGTGGCGTCCACGGACCGGGAGACGAGCTGTAGGTAGGCCTCCAACAAGATGGAGCGACGACCTTGTAAAAATCGCGGGAACGCGGTAGATGCGAAAAGCACAGGACCGGTCTGAATGGAGAGCCTTGGGGGAGGCCTATGTCCAGCAGTGGACGTCTTTCGGCTGATATGATGATGATGATGATGACATAAATAAATCGATTTTGTTATTTTTCATCCCACTTGCTCGCAAAGGGTGTCTACGCAAGCGCAGAGAGTAGTTATAGCCGATTTTCCTCCCACGTGAGTTATATATGTTTATAACTCCCTAGGGAGTTGTGAGTTTAGTTTTTAAA
Organism: Acleris holmiana; assembly: GCA_949316455.1. Lineage (NCBI taxonomy): Eukaryota > Metazoa > Arthropoda > Insecta > Lepidoptera > Tortricidae > Acleris > Acleris holmiana. The sequence goes on along the minus strand of OX438777.1, from coordinate 4,393,603 downwards.
TATTAAACCCACTTTCATACGTCATTTCAGACTATGGAGGTTTAAAATCAACCAAGGTTTATTTCCTTTTTCAAAACTTGGCTACAAACCAATTTTAATGTTTATAAAAGTTATACATTTAACTGCATTATGTTTATAGTTTAGTATCATTTTAGCGACAGCTGCAATATTTTTTAGTACATTTTATTTTGTAAATCGGTACAATCTGGCAGTATGGCCTGTCAGGTATGAAAACTAAACACAGTTCTTAGCATTATCTGTAAAAGACTAAATTGAAAAAGTTGAGATATTTTGACATCTGTTTTAGCGAGTCGAGTGTCATTCGTTTATTTTATTGTTGTTTTCTTTAATAGTCTATTATTTTTTTGTTTCTTGGGAAATGTGATGAACAACAAGTCATTAATCAGTCTCGAGTCATAAGTCATAATATTCTCCTTAGTAATCCCCTTCTTTCTTGTGCATCACCCTTGATGCACAATGTGCTATGCTGTTGGGTGATGGGCTTCCAACCTGTCACTTCTTGGGCTGTTTGTGCTTAATGTGGTTACATAATTATAAATAAGTATTTTTAGAGTTGTTGGTATTTCTGTAGTTCTGCCTGGAAAAAGGTGTGCATTTTTAAGGACAAAAATTAAAAAACTTTAACTTTTCCATTTCGTCACGAAAATTTGTCGTACATTTAGATACGTTAATTTTCGTGACAAAATAGAAAAGTTAAATTATGTGTGTGTGTGTGTGTTATTCTGCAAATTTATCAGCTTCCACACTTCGTTGAATGATAAATAACAAATTTTCAAGTAGTACATCTTATTATTACTTACTCTGTATTACGGCGCAGTCTTCCTCGATGGACCATAGTCACGTGCGGCAACGGTAGACCTTGTTACAATGTAACATGGATGAGTTTACTTCGCACGGAGTCACCTGGGTACTTTAATATTATGTATGGTAGAGAAGGGACGTACAAGATGGAAGAGTAAGGAGGTGTTGTGGTGATAAGGGGATTTTGATTTGACAGACGTGATCGTCATTTTGTAGGATAAAAATGAGTTAACGATATACTTGACATGACATGGCAATTATCGCCGTATTCAGTGACATTTTTTTCACAATAACTCGCTTCTTTTGCCAATTTGTGTTTGAAAGTCGTCACTAAGGACCAAATATTACTAAACCCAATCGGCGATTGTCCGTGAGTTCACACTATAGCAGTATGCTCCCACGGATAACTACCGGTTAGTGTAGGACTATTTAAAATGGATAGGAACATTAATAATAGGTTATGTGATTATTTTCATAAAAATATATCGTCCAAATTATTCTAATATCTTACAGTATCTTTTACTTTAGCTTTAGTTATACTTTTATCTATAGTAGGGCATAATTTGCAGGTGGTGATTACCTATAATTAGATGTGCATTAAGTTTAAAGCATTAATCCGGTAAAACCATATAGAATTAATTGTAATGTAACAACTGTTGGCAATCCATAAAAAAAAAAAAAAAAAAATATGGATTAGTGAACTAGGCTATTGATGAACCTATGGCGTCCGCCTGGCCAATGCTAATTACTTTGATTGAAATGGCAGACGGTGACTCGCCAACTAAATGGGCTTCTCAAAAAACCGCATATACATGGCAGCAGAGAGGCAACAGTTCCAGAGGAGCTAAGGGAAGGGTGGAGAGGTGCTTCTGGGATTAAACGACCATAAGGTGCCTCACCACTTATGCAGCACTTCGAGCATAAAGCTCTCACGACTCCGGCCAATAAAGGCAAGCCAAAAGTGAGGGTCTGTTCCTCATCATCGTACACTCCAGCCGATCGTTGAAAGCAACTGTGAGGTGAGGAACAGGACCTTACCTCGGAAGCACTCAGGTCCGTTGTGTCGCTACTTACCAACAGATCGCCTTACTTACTATTATTGTTCAAGCTATCTTTATACAAAATGTCATCGAAATCGGTTCACCGGTTTAGCCGTGAAAGCGTTATCAACAGACAGACAAAGTTCCTTTTACATTTAAAATATCACATCATATTAGTATGGATTATCATTGTCATAAATCATGTGTCAAGAATGACTATTTGTTGAGTGTCTTGCGGCTTCTTCTCAGGAGTGCTCTCCTCTTGGAAAGCGCTGGTAAGATTTTGAGAGCCATAGAATTGCAAATCTGAATGTAATTTTAAAAAAGAGTTCGTTGTAATAACTTCAACGTTGATTACTATCGCGATATTTTCAGACAGCCAATTACCATCAATTTTGATAGTCAGAAATAAAACGACCCTTTATGAAGACCTACCCCTTACCCTTTTTATCTCTTTCCGCACGTCTGTAGGTTAAAACATCTGTTAAGTTGGTTGGTCACATAGACTGGAAATGTATACTACGACAGCTATAAGGAACTCTTGGTAACAAAACACTCAAAACAAAATGGTTGATTAGATCCATTGTTTTAAGGGACACAGGGGTCAGTATCGTCTCCCCGCGGGTACCCGTCTTGACCGTCTGTCCGTCTGTCTATCTTTCTCGTCTTTCCGTCTGTCCCTATGTCCGCCTGTCCCTGTCTCCGTCCGTCCTTCTGTCCGTCTGTCTGTCCGTTGTTGGCTCCAGAAAATCAGGCGACTAAAGTGTTTATACCTACGAAAAATCTGCCATAACACGAACCCCTAAAACAGACACTCGTTCCCACGGTGTCCCTTGTTTCAACGACACTCATTTCACAGGACGTACCGTTTCACAGAATTTTACTTTATAGAAGAGCATTTCTCTTTTTTTTGCCACTTTAAGTGACATCGCCAGATTTCATCAAAAAATGTAGGTAGGCAGAGAACATCAAACTATGCAATAATTAAATAATATTCTAATGTGTCCCAAAATATTTGTATGAAAAGTTCCTTTTGTGTTACCGATATTCATACGTTTTTGGTAACATAAAAGGAACTTTCCAAACATTTTTGGGACATATTAGATTAATATTTATTTTTTGCATAGTTTGATGTTTTCTACCTACCTGCAATTTTTTTTTAATCAAGCGATGTCACTCAAAGTAACATAAAAAGAGAAATGCTTAGAAAGCTATTTTCTGCGGAAACTGTCTTCAGGCTATCTTAAACACTCATTAGATTAAAATCATAGGTTAGGTTAGGTTAGACTTCTGACAATCATAAAATCTAATCTCCTCCGCCTAGATAAGCCCGTCTATGAAATTAAAATTCTGTGTAGTTATACGTTCTATGAAAAGAGTGGTGAAACAGGGGAAACCCGTTCCCACACATTATTTTACGTTCACTTCACTTATACTACTTGATGACCATACGAAAGTCACCGTTTTAGGAAGTTTTAGCTCTCAAGACGCACGGCGCTAATTCCAATCGCCTAACAAATCTCGGTTACATTACGTTAACATCACTTATTTGTATGAAAGAGAATATTCGCGTTTGACGAACAGACCCAAAGTATAAAACGCCTAAACCATCATAGACTGCTATTAAAAGAGCTAAAACAAATACTGTTTCCGCATGTATTCAAAATAAATATTATTAAAACATTAACAAATTGATTGTGTACGTTTAGTTTACTAAACAAATTTTATAATGAACAAACTTACATAACAATGAACCACTGTGATAATACTACGTCTATTCATTCACCAGATGCCAAACAATCCGATCATCCGATCATTCGACATATTCATTTCATTCGTCAAGCACCCTTTCAGTGTTAAGAAAATAAAAAAACGGAATAAAACCTCACAAGTGAACCTATCAAAAGTGCTGCAGCGATACAAAAGTGACTTACCATACAGAATCTAGCAGTAATTTACGTATTTCAAAATTGTACTATGTTTCAAGATACTTGCAATGTAACATGTTTCTTTTATTTCATGATGCTTTTCATAACAGAAGCGAATGCAAGTAAGCAACAATATATCTGCAGTGTCATCTCTGACGACCGGAAACAATGTTTTATTAATGATATGCTTCTAAGCGCAAGCCACAGCGCCAACCAATTAGCAGTTGACCGAAAATCAAACATACTGTATTTTAGCTTTGATGCCGGCCAAGGAGAATATAATCCAGCATTGCTAGACATTGATACTAAAAAGTTGAAATTGCTCAAAGGAGTAAAAGACGCTTTTGCAATAGCAAGCGATAAAAACGGTGGTCACGTCTATTTTGGAGGAAGCAATGGTATTTACAAATACAATCCAGCGGACAGAGTAATGATGAAGCTGGATGTTAAGAAACTAGATGTCTGGTGGCTAGTTGTACAGGAAAATAATTTATTTTACATCCAATTTCCTAGCTTGAACGTGTACTCGTACAGAAAGAAAAACATCATGCCTTTACAACAACTAGGGAACACCATAGTGCATCAATTTGTGTTTGATTATCAGCAGAATGTTTTTTTTATCAATGGGACGGGGCTATACGGCGTGAAGTTAAATGATAAGGAGCCAAAAATGATTACTAAAGGGATTAAGTTTTTAGGACTGGCGGTAGACAACAGAGGAATCGTCCACATGTGCGGTGAAGATGGCATTTATGTAATCAACAGCCAAAAATGGCAAAACGGTGTCAAGAGAATTGTTAATATTCCAGGTGTGATGGCGATTACTTTTGACCAAGATAATCATTTAATTTATTCAGATTCACACGATTTGGTCCGTCTCCTGCCACGACAAAAACGGGAAATGAACAACAAAAAGTACGCGGGTATGTTCAGAACTCTGGTTGTGTGTAGGAAAGCGTGTGATAAGCTAAAAATGCGAGCAAAGAAGACGAACCAACCAAAAATCAATGTGCTCGATAATAAAAACATTGATTTTGATGAAAGGCGATAAACATTAAATTTTGCACGAACTGTTTCTTTGTTCGCGTTTAGGCAAAGGTTAGGTCACCTGAAGGATCGTGTACGAGACTGACGACTTGAAACAGGTAGCGGCCAGTAGGTGACCTCTGATGTTTAGCAATGCCTTTGATGCTAATGCAGAAAAAACTGGCCAAATGCGAGGCGAACTTGCGCACCGCGGGTTTCCTGCCGCGTAATAAATACCTCTACTATGCAATACAATACAAAATACTCTTTGCCAAGCAAACCATAGAATTTTTATACGATAGACCACAGGCGGTCTTATCGGTAAACCAGGCGGTAAGGCTCGGGCGCAGGACGCGCCGCTTCGCCAATCGTTTCTGGTGATTAATTTAAAAAGGTCGGTTGAGTTTATATTAATAAGGTGTCAAATTATTTGCAGCTACTGCTGTACTGGTCTTAAAAAATCTTTGTTTGTTTGACAAGGCCTTTAGAATACGCTTAGCTAATGAATTAGTTGTATAAATAATGTATTGCCTGCCCAATTGGATGAATAAATTTATAACTCTGACTTTGTGGGCTGATTAATTGTGTTCCTAAACAAAATGTTTGCACATTTTATATACTTTTTTGAATTTCCTATATCTTCGCCATTTTTAAAACGTAGAATATTATATCATTTTCTCGAAACTGTAAATTTTCTGGGATGAAAAGTGTTCATCGATGATAACAGTCGCTTAAAAAAAATGTTTCCACTTTCATGACAATGCAATAAGGTGAAAAAGTGTATAAAACTCTTTGGTAGTCAACTGTACTATGGGTACTAGGCAACGATGAAACACTCATACAGATATAAATACGACAAAAACATCCTTACTCAGAAGGAAATACTCGCACTTATCTCATAAATGTTTGCCCCGAGCGGAAATCGAACCCGGGGCCGCTAGCTTCGTTGGCAAGGTCAAAACTAACTTGGCTTGGTGTCATCAAATAATAAAATTTTGTCATTTCATTTAGTCTTTTCTGTCCTTGTTACCTACTATTCGTCGCAATTGGAAACACTTTTGTGTCCAAACCGGGAAACCCGAAAATTAGAGACGTGCAAATAACTCCGTAGTCAAGCTGCTGAATTATGAGTGGAGTTTATCGATAAAATGTAATTCTGTCAAAAAGTTTATACCTACTGAACGTGCTTAAATCCACAAACTTAATTTTGAATATTGGAACCGTCTTTGTGAATGTTGATCTGCCGCGTGTAAACTGTTTTTTATTTATTTCAAAGTACTGAAAAATCTAGTGATGCTGATGAGCAGACTAATTTGTAATGATTTTAATATGACATGTAGATAAGTGTTTTATGATTATTTATTACTATTTCCTTGTGATATTTACTGACTTTTATAATATATGATAAAATATGACCGGGTCCTTTATTGTACGGCGTTAAAACGATATTACGTTTGACGTTTTTTAGTATCGTTTATAACTCGGTCGCCATTACTGTAAAAATTATAAAAACATTGAAAATACGGAAACACAGTAACCGAAAAGTGTTTAATGACGATAATCACAGTATTTGCTTTGAAAATTCATGTTGAAAGTCTTTACCCGACTTATCAGTAAAACAGAAATCAATTCTCTAGCTAACGTACCTTATTATAAAACAAAAAAATGAAGAGCATCAGTAATGCCAACAGCGGAAAATTTGTCAGAAAAATGTGATTAATTATCACCAAAGCATTTCATGTTTTTTGTTTCACAGCAACATTTACGTGAACTGTGAATAATTCGAGGCATTCGATTCGTACATTTTTATTACTGCCTCCCGAATTTAATATGACGAAACAATCATTCGGCAGTTAGCTCGAGACCGTCGAATATTTCATTGCGCACGTTGATATATGTACCTGTTCCGGTTCAATAAGAATTCCTAAAGGTACGGACGGACTACTCTGGCATTTGAAATTTGGTTGCTGTGAAATAAAATTATGAAAGGAAATATCCACTTTGCATCTCTTACGGAAAGTAAAGATTTCCATCTCATTAGCGGGCTGATTATGGGATTGGTACCCTTAGGGCGGAAAGTCATTTTGTATAAGGAATTGATCAAAGAATAAGCAATTTTTGACTCTTTTCTAGACCATGGAAGAATCTAATACAGTCATTACGAAATAGCACAAGCTTTCTATTAAATCTCTTTTTAAGTGACAATACATAAAGACAAAGTCCGTGATAATAACGTACAACCGTTTTTATATTCCTTTCAGTCGAAATGGAAACTAGAATGTTCCACTCGGGTGAACGAATCAATTGTATTCTCGAACTATAGGCGCACTCGCTAGCGCTTGTGCAGCCTAAATATCTCGGGACGCAATTGATCGCTTTTATCCCTTGGTTAATAAGCTACTATTGACGCTGATATCACTCCCTCGGTATCCTGTCATGGATGACCTAAATAAATTAGTAGTACACCCCAATCAGAGACCTCGCAAATTCCCTCCCTAATTTTAGTAGACCCGACTAATTCTGCTCATATCCGAACTTTAAAATTGTATTTTTCTCAACTGCTTTTCAACCAAATCATGAAGATTGGATTAATGATACTTAGGTTATCGTTTAAAATACGGACCCTATCTTAGTTGACTTTTTGAAGTTTCAGACTTCGCTTCGATCACTACATGAATTCAGGAATTAATGCTCTGGGATTGTGCTGCTGATTTTTATAGGAGAGGGAGGCAAACGAACCTGTGGGTTACTTACATACATACATAACATCACGCCTTCATTCCCAGAGTGGGGTAGGCAGAGCTACAGAAATACTAACAACTCTAAAAAGACATGTTAAAATTCTGTAACCACATTTTGCACAAGTAGGCTAAGATGTTTACTAGTGTATTAGTGACAGGTTGCAAAGCCCATCGCCTAACAATACTACAAGCATTTTTTCCCTTAGTCGCCTCTTACGACATCCACGGGAAGACATGGAGTGGCACTATTCTAGCCCGGAAACCACATGGGATTGTGGGTTACTTGACGGGAAATAATCGCCAACGCCCATTATCCCAGCAACTCCAGAAGTGTTGTCGGTCTGTCGCCGGTGGAAGTGAGAAATGTTTTCTTAAAGGCACTCGTGTCATTACTGGTTGGAAAAACCGCCGAAGGGAGTTCGTTAGACAGTTTCACTGTAAGAAGCAAAATGTGACTAGTAAAACGTGCGGTGGAATACGACGATGGCGTGTCGTGGCGTGGTCAAGGCGATGTTGGAACCTGTCTTTACGAGTGGTTCGATGGTAGTAGTTTATAACTTTTAGACGCTATTTGTACGACGTTAAGATCCGAAAGTGGTAAAGGACTTTCATGGTCAACTATACCTACACATACCGAATGAATTAGTATAAATCGAAATAACCTACAAACAATAGTTAGACGCCGGCTACGTGTGACCGTCTTATTAAAACAGATAGTTTTTAAAACATTTTCAATATAATTTACCTGGAAAGGTAGAATTGTTAACAGAGTGTTGTATCATTTTTGGTATGCAAATGCTTCACTACATTTTTGTTCAATGCGCGCGACAGAATTACAATTTCAGAGTTTGTTTCCACTACGAATCGTGACAAAACTTTGCAATAAAATATAATGATTATTTCCTCGAATACATTTCTGTTTTCTCTGATATTAAACAGGGCCACTATTCTACTGGGGTAGCCATATTGCCTTTTACGTGTTTCCGTATTTTTGATAGGTCTTATTTACTTAACAGTTTCAGTAATGGCGGCCAAGTTAAAAACAATACGATAACACGTCAGAGACAATATAGTTTTTACCGTATAGAATATTAGTCCAGATCGTTAGTGCAAAAGAAAAAAAACTACAAAAACCACCACGTTTTCGTAATGAAATAAGGCGTGAAAATATTTTTTAAGCGACTTTAATAAAGGAGGACGTTCTCTATTTGTCTGGAACATTTTTTATGTATGATTTTCGATTACTCATTGAAACAAGCTTTTGACTGTCCATGAGCAGCATCAGCGTCTTCATCTATTCTAACCAAACTAACAAAATATCCCAATTCAGTGGATCTAAACGACCGGGACACCGAAGAGAGTTGTAACGGAGGTGAGTTGTGACAAAGTCGATTTCTCTGCACCCATGACAGTTAGCAAGCTGACAACTCCACGAAAACTGTGGAATGTCGAAAGAGCAACGATTTTGCGAAGTTGCCAGCACGAGAAACGGTCATTGGTTCAAAAAAGTTGGCTTTGTCACAACAGCTCACTTCGATCTCTCCCTACAGCGAAGATCCTGTTGCCATCTTCAGCCTCCGGTCTCAAATACAATAATATAGCAATTCCTCGGGTTAACATAACCTTGTAAGGGCGACTGGAATAAAAATCAATCCGAACAACGAGATAAAATGGATTTTATTCTGTTTTTATGACTGACATTAGAATAAAAAAAAATCTCTTGTTTTATTCACAATTGAATTGGAAAGACAGACATACGAACGAAGCAAGTTAAGTATAAAAACCGGGCAAAAGCACGTCGGACTATGCTCAGTGTAGGGTTTGTAACCCTAAAAAAGCGGCCAAGTGCGAGTCGTTCTCGCCCATGAAGGGTTCCGTAGCAGCAAGACGATTAGTAGTGACGTATAAAAAAAAAACTACTTACTAGATCTCGTTCGAACCGATTTTCGGTGGAAGATTGCATGGTAATGTACATCAAATTTTTATTTTTTTAGTTTTATCATTCTCTTATTTTAGAAGTTGGAGGAGGGGGACGTACATTTTATCACTTTGGAAGTGTCTCTCGCGCAAACTATTCAGTTTAGAAATAAGTTTAAAAACTAAAACCCGACTACAAAAAGTACAAAATAAAAAATAAGTTTAAAAAACTAAAACCCGACTGTAAAAAATAATGAAACAAGTTTAGATCTTTGTTATGTTTTAAACTACATACGAGTATTTACCAAAAAGTGGTATATTATCTATCTGATAAAGAATAAGACCTCTCCTAGTGTTCGTATGATCACGTAGAGTTCAAATTTAGGAAAATTCAACACATTGGCAGCAACCATCACCTCTAAGTGGAACTCCATCCATTATGATCGTCATCCTGTCTACTAGTAAGCAATTAAAAATATTGTTTGTAGTCGAAGGCTAGAAATTATTATAGCATGTGCAAAGTTTGGCCTTCGACTACGAGAAATATTTTTAATAGCTTGTTAGTGGCTGTTACATACGGACCGACAGACAGACAGATAGACATGACGAATCCATAAGGGTTCCGTTTTTTGCCATTTGGCTACGGAACCCTAAAAACACAAAACTACCTCAAATAACAACAAGTATGAACCAATTTTCCATTTAAAAACACTTTAGTAGCCTGTATCTCAGGAACTAACCATGTCTATTTAATTAGTCGTGATAGTTTTCTTTTTCAATTCGTTATAATAATGTGCTTTAATTTAAGTTACTTTCGCTACATTTCGCTTTACATGCATTTTGTGGTATTCTACAACTTTGTCGGCGTATTATTTCCAAATGACAGCTTTGTAGTACCACTCTAAGTTAAACCGCGGACAGACGGACATGGCGAGACTATACTGGATATGGCTAGAGGGCTCCTTGCTGACTACGAAACCCGAAAGCGTATAAAACCCGAACATAAATTGAAATCTATAAACTATCTGTAACGGTCGTGTAAGGATCTCTTCACACATGAAGTCTAAAATCTGAAGAGAGAACGCTAAAAGGATTCCCCGCCCGAGAGTAGCCACGTAAATATTTCATGTCTTAGATAACTAATGGTCGCGACTGTGATAAGTCGACGGGGCCATTCAACATTCGGAGTTGGAAAAGGTTATAGAAAAATGTTCATGACAGTTCTAGATATACATTGAAATGAGAAATGGTTGATGCGTTTGCAAAGGATAGAGATATTAATTGTGACAGTAGTCGTGTCAAGCTTAGAAAACGCAATAAATCAGTTAGCTCTTTCACTAGTTCTTCAACTAGCTCCGGAACACAACATATGGCTGTGAAAATATGTATTAAGTAACCTCTAACAGTTAAAATATTATTAAAGATTCAGTATTTAAAAGTATGTTGTTTTTTTTTCTAATTTCCAAATGTTTTTATAATTTACAAGAGTACTTAAAAACAATCAATGCCAACAATCATTGTCATTCAATGCCAATTGAATGAGAATTATAATATATATTGTATTTGTAACTCAACAATATAGCCGACCAAATCGTGTATCAGAAATTGTATCATAAGTCTCTCTAATCAACGATTTGCCATAAATCCCAATAAAGCATTTTCCACGAGTAAAAGTGCCCATAACACTTTTTTATCTTTTTTTTAACCAATTAAAACCAGCTGAAACTCAATCGCAAATTCACAAAGCCGCGCGAGATAAATCAGTCGGGGCGATGTCAACTCCGGCAAAGGGAACTGCTGCGATATAACTAAAAAACCGGGCAAGAGCATGTCGGGCCATGCTCAGTGTAGGGTTCCAAAGCCGTTAAGTACTACAAACATAAAAATTAACAAGTAATAACTACTTTTCTATTTAAAGTCAATTGTTGCCGTCTTAGATGATTTAAGTAGGTTTAAACACTTTGATCGCCTGTATCTCAAGAACCAATGATATCTACTTACTCGTGATAGTTTTCCTTTAAAATTCGCTATATGTTCTTTCATTTAAGATGAAAGACTTCTTCAACGACATCCTACACGAGAGAAAAAAAAATACATCCCCACGTTACGTGTACGGGAATAACCCTAAAAAAAATGATTTTTACATTTTATTGTACCACTTCGTTGGTGTGACTAATATGCATATTCATGCCGAATTACAGCTTTCTAGTACTAAGAGTCTCTGCGCTAGGCTGCGAACGGACGGACGGACGGACGGACGGACATGGCGAAACTATATGGGTTCCTTGTTTGACTACGGAACCCAAAAAACCGGGTTAAAAACCGGCCGTCGGACTATGCTCAGTATACGGTTCCGTCACCACTATCCTCGAAAATTAGGCTAAAGTTTTAACCGATTTCAAAAAAGAGGTTCTCAATTACCATAAATCCCAATAATACGATTTGTTTTTTGGGTGAATCAACTTTTAAGGTACTCCCCAATTTTCGACATGTCTCACTATGTCACCTTAATTTGGTAGAATGCAATTTTTTTTTGATGTGGTCAATATATTGAATAAATCAGACAATTAAACTTACTTTCTAGCTGACAATTTTAAAAATTCTTCTATGATTTACACAAATATATCAGGTAACTCAGGGGACGACGTTGTCCCCGGGTTTTGTATGAAAAACGTGCATTTTCCACTGCGTTACCATGTTTTTACAAAATTATAGAATTGGTTTATGATTATGAATAGTATAATCCGAAAATCTGATTATCTAATTTTAACATGTGTAAACCATTATCAATCTCACATATTCTAGTAAGTTTTTATTAGCGTGTAGAAAAGGAGGACTTTAAAAGTTGATTCACCCTTTTATTTAAAAAGGTAAGCCTCTGATGGGTCTATTTTTTATCGATCCAGGTCTGGTGCTGAAATCTATGAAGAATTGAAGAAACTCCTCAAATATTATCCACCTGATGGTAAGCAGTTACCATTGCCAATAAACTTTAGCAATGCCAGGGGCACAGTCAAATTGTCATTCCATATTAATCATTTCCAGTAACGAGTCAAGTATTTGTAGACAGTAAGTATCAGTTGGTGAAGTGGAAGTGACGAAGACCTAAGATGGATTGGGTGGTGGCGATAAGATATCACGATTAAGATAGTTTAGCGACTATGATAAAGCTTGAGAGCTGTTTTAGCGCCTCGAAATACCTAGGAATATTTATTCACGTGTGCGTGAAACGGGTAATTTTGCATAGACGGATAAACAAAAAATCTCTGACCATTATTCTCTACGGTAGATCTGATAGAATAGAAACAAGTGAATAAATGTCGGAACATGACAAAATTGCTACATTTGTAGACATAACGTGTTTGCGAGGAAGTAATATTGGACGTCAAAGGTTCTTTGTTTGTCCAGCGATGGGGATATTAAGGATTAGGGATATCCAATCATGCATTGTCTTGTGGCTTAGGGCGAAAAAGGAGATATTTTCTTGACAGATGCGAAGTGTTAGCGGTGTTATCATATATATTGGTGGTTACATAATTAGAACCACTTGCACTTTTCCAATATAATTTTCCTTTTTTATCCTTTAAAATATAAAACCTATTGTTGTGTTCCAGTAGTGTGGAGATAAGACAACTGGTTAAATTATTAGCAAAGAGGCATTCCATCTTATTACTCAGGGTGGACAATCCATTTGCGGTACTAGGATTACACCGCACAGAAACAGAAGTTTCCACGAGTCATTATGTCATGTCGAGATATGTATAACACGGCTAATATAAGAGGAATGTGAAGCAAAAAAAAACAGTTGTTGTCAGATCTTTACGAAGTTTGAAGATGTTATGAAAAATTAGGTTACGTTTTCCTTTCCAAGAAAATAAATCGTTGAAATCGGAATAGATTTAGGGTGAGAAACGTTATCGATCAAAGCGCGACTTGAGCATCCCTTCAAGATCCTCTCAGGGTGATGGCACCAGTATTGGACTCTGCTGACAGGCACCAATAATGGACACTTTACTCTTAATTCAAGGATCATAAGGTTATAAATTGATTGTTGCAAAACCAATGAATAACCTTTATCTTCTGTAAAATAAGAGTCAAGTGTCCGTCATTGGACCTTGTTCATTACTGGTTCTATCACCCTAAGTACCTATTATGTCTAGCTGCTAAACATCCAGATTCCTTGATGGTTCATCCGTTTAGACCTTAGTTATTGTTCGAATAGATTAGAGAAGTACTTTTTTATTGATGGCCAAACTCGATAATTGATATTTGTAGGGTTCACATGAAGTAGGCGTTTTATTACCAAGTTTTGAAGAAGGTCTCTAAACAACATTCAACTATCAAGACTGTTGTATCCAAATCTAAACTTCATTTGTTTACTTCCAATCTCAGCAGTCAACAATCACAAGAAATTAATTATTATAAGTATACAGCATGGGTATGTCGATATTGACTCGGTAAGTAGAACAATATTGTTTATGATATGCTGACAAGATTCTATTTGGCCCTATTTCAATACAAGTTTGTATTGAAATAGGGCCAAATAGAATCTTGTCAGGCTTTAATTAGCATAGCAGGTACAGCTCTAACCCTGGGTTAAAATGTAACGTCTAGTTATAATTTGACATTTGCTACCTACGAAATATGTCAACAAATGTTAACGAGACGTCACATTTTAACGAGACGTTTTGAAAAATAGGAACCCAGGGCAAACGTTTAAGCTTAAGGGTTATTTTTTGACGCTTCAAAAATCCTAATCCATAAAAATTCTCTAAACTGAAGCTTCATTTCTTGAATTGCCAATGCTGTATACTTGCTTGGTACACTGCTTAGCAATTTAATGTGTGTTTTTGTGAGGTTTTATTAAATTATCTCAATATATCTCATTATAAGTTTCTGTTTAATAGTAAGTATTTACATTTCATTTATTTATTAGTTTGTGCAACGTTCCGTCCGCCTGTCACACTAGGTGCTGGCTCAATATCAGCGCTGCCGGTGCCTTGCACCTCAGCATTATGCTGAGCCAGTATCCGGCTCACTGGCACGAAGACACACCCACTGCTTTTGTTTTAGTTTACCCACTGTTTTTACTTTTTATGTGTCAGAATAGAATTTATTATAGACATAACAACATTCCGTAATAATATCTGGCTGATGATGAAAACCGCATCGAAATCCGTTTCGCTTTGGAGTTAGTGAATATAGATACCGTTATTTAAAAAAAAGGCCTGTAAAACGCGTTCATGGCAGTGAAAGTCACCGAGTTAAAGCTGACAATTTGAAAGTTATACAGTGTGTTACCGGCATGAGGGCTTTAAAAGGAGTTCCATTTGAGGAGTAGAATCGATACCTACGATTCTACTCCTCAAATGGAACTCCTTTTGTTCTACGACTTTAAAAAATGAGGTAATTTTATTTTTTTATTTTTCATACAAATTAAATTAATTCACTGATTTTACTTGTAAAGTTTGAAAGTTTGATCACCTATAACTTACTGTAAATTAAGTTATTTTCTAAGTCGTAGAA